>VZRX01016729.1:0-26321 GCA_013398075.1 Notiomystis cincta | reverse complement strand
CCACAGCGCCCCTGGCGGCCGCGAGCGGAACTGCAGCGAGGGGGCAGCGCCTGCAGGGAGAGGAGGCTGCAGTGGGGTCTGGGGCTGTTTGTCACTGTCAGAGCTGTTGTTGGTTTGTCTTATAGACACACTAGCAAAGAACTGTTATTCCTATTCTCTTGTCTTTGCCTGAGAGCCCCTTAATTTCAAAATACTAAAAATCCAGACGGAAGGGGTTTACATTTTCCATCCCAAGGGATGTTCCTGCCTTCCTTGGCAGACACCTGTATTTCAAACCAGGGCAGAACGGCATGTCTGCTTTGGCCCTTTTTAAATGAAAAATCATAATGTACAGTTAGCACTACTTAGAGCATATATGTGCAAGAAATGGAGCAGGGACATAGTAGGATAACAGAAACCACAATTTTAGGTACTTAGGTGACTTTATAACCTGGAAGACATTCATGGCATTGAAACTGGCATAGAAATTCAATGTCTTATCCTTAAACTGGATTATAATTCATTGGAGACAAAAATTCAGAATTCAGGTCTTGCCATCAGTCAGGCATGTGATAATCTTCCTTTCCCCCAAAGCAACCTGAGCTGATCTTACCAGTGAAGTTGTTTCTGGCTTTGGGGTTTTTTGTCCCTCTTTTTATCAAAGTGCCTACAAGCTGTGTGCAAGAACAAATTATAACTTGATATTACCTCCAAGAAAAAAAAAAAGAAAAAAAGAAACCTGATATGAATGAAGAAGGAACCTTTTCAAGTGAACTTCTGAGTTTCAGGGTTATCTTTCTGTATCATCAAATTAAAAAAAGAAGTCCACTTTCTTGTTCTATTTTCACTAACAGTAGAATATCAAATTATAGATCTGTTTGAAAAAAATATAATATCAGAGCATCTGATTTTTTCTGATAGAAGTTCATGCATTTTGGCTTTTCATTAGTAAATATGTCCTTTTACTATAAATTACTTCCTTTTATTATAAATTACTGTGCAGTCACTGTTTGGTCTATTGAAAATAATTGTATTTTTGGTGACAAATGCTGTATGTTCACTGTATAACCCATTCCTCTAGTAGCCTATATCTCAGAAATTTTTTTGTGTGAAGATTTTTAGGTACTTATTCCAGAGGATCATTGTTGTTTCATAGGTGAAAGTTATGTCTCATATCCTTGAAGCTACTCTCTTAAAGGAGCTCAGTTAAGAGGAAAGAGTTCTGGTTTGTGTTTTAATTAATATTGTGCAAAACACTTTACTGGGAATACTTTTATAACACTCAGAAAACAAGATGTGTCTTAAGAATAATACTGCTCAAATTTACGCTTCTACATAATCTGTTATTTACAAACATTTAAAACAGTAATTTTAGAAAGCAGATATTAAACTTATTAGGAAATCTGAAGCAGTTTGGATATGATATTCATCTCAGTTTAATGCAATTTCCATTGGTGATTCACTTACTAAATTTAGAAATATTTCCATTTATATGATTTTGCATAATCTGGTGATTAATAGTAGATTTTCTATTTTAATATGGGAAAATTCTTTACAGTCTAAGTTAGTGTCAGAATTTATAGAGGCTAAAGTAAATGCTTATTATAACAGTGACTTAAGTTAATGCAATAAGCCCATAGAGGCAGTGCCACATTAGGGCACAAGATGCTCCTGAGTAGGCTTTTCATAAAAAAAAATAATTCTTATGACAGCACTCTTATGACAGCATTTCATGACTAAATTTCATGGGTAATTTTTACCTCAAACACATCTAAAATATTTGACTGTGTAATAAAGTAACAATTATAGGGCATCTGTGTTGCATTCTTACTTCTTGGTAAAATGCACCACTACCTGAGGCTGCTGAAATGTATCCTTTTGTAAAGGATGAAACATAAAATTTGGTACATAATCTGAAAGCTGATGAATTGATGTACTATATGTAGTATGGTCTCAGGAAAACTTGGCCACTGAGGGTATTTTTTGGTTTTATTTATGTGTTACTTCCCTACTGCAGATGACTCAGGTAGATTTCTTAATGTGTTTTTTTACATTCAACTGAGTATACTTCTGTGTTATGGTAGATGTCATTTAAGGAATTAATCATCATATATGCTGTGATAGCTCTTATCTTAATTAATTTGGTTTTGAGGGCTAAAAGCAAAATTTTGCTTGTTTTGTTTTCAGTTGTAATGCCAAAGTCAGCACTTTGATATGTCCTTCCACAATGTAATTTGTGTGAAACTTGCTTGTTGAGAACTGTGTATCTTCATTTACCAAGTCATTTATCTTGATGGTACCTGCACTGCTCTTTCTCACTGTAACCACACTGAAGACTATAATTCAAGTGTTAAATGCTGTTCCTACTGATTTCTTCCCTCCCTTATGAAATTGGGAGAGCAACTCTGCTCTACAGAACTGACACATGATTTCATACTTTGTCTCATGTGACTTTTATTCTTCCTGCCTCTACCAGTGCACTTGTATCTCTCAGAGCAAAACAGAATCTTCTATTTTAAATGAAGTCTTGTTTTTTTGGTTAAAGGAGTGAGAGATATTAATGTTGAAAACCATTATCATTAACCAAGTAAAGCTAATGACAGGGAACATAAGAAAGTTATCTTTTAAGAACCTAATGAGTGAATGTTTATCCCCAATTCAGTTCCTATTTATGTCCCACTGTCCTTGACTTTGGGCATTTTGCCCAACCTGCCTTTGCTGCAGTTTCTGGTGTGTGACAAGGCCACACAGTACTGCCAAATTGATGTTTCTGCCTGTTCTTCCTGAGCATGCACAAGTGTTCTACCCAGTTAGGTCAGAATTGGAGTTAGGACTGGGAGAGCCACTGAATTCAGGCTATTCAAATATTTGCAGAGATAGCTTTACGTTATCTCAGTACCTCCAAACAAGACCAAACCCAGCTGCTTTTTGTTTGCTCCTGCCTTAACAGCTTCTTCACTGCAAAAGTTAGAGAGGCATTATTTGCTGTAAACTCACGAGTGCTGAGGTCAGTGGTGTTGTTACACACACAAACACACACACACACACACAGACACACACTCATGCACTCCCCAGCCAAGGGAAGCACAGATGTTCTCTCAGAGGACTGACACAGAGTGAAAGCAGCCTTCTATCTCACACATCTTGCATCGTGAGTGGCAAGCCCATTGCCTGGCTGCTCTGGATCGTTCCTCCAGTGATCATTTAGGAATTCTGACTCCCAGGCACCAAAATTAACAGCCAAACATAACCCTTCCCTCCCCATGTCTTGCTTTTTAATTCTGCTGAACTTTATAGAACTATTTAAAAAAATCATATCTGGAATGTCAATGCATTTCCAGATACATATATTAAGAGGAGATTGTCCATATTTAAATTAATTCATCAAGGAGAAACTGAATCATTCCAGCTCCAGAGATTCCCAGGGAAAAAACCTTTTTGGTCAGGAATATACTGAGAATGAAATGTTTTTGATGAGCATTAGTCATTATATAC
The DNA here is from genome assembly GCA_013398075.1 of Notiomystis cincta. Lineage (NCBI taxonomy): Eukaryota > Metazoa > Chordata > Aves > Passeriformes > Notiomystidae > Notiomystis > Notiomystis cincta. The sequence continues at coordinate 22,847 of VZRX01016729.1, read as the reverse complement.
CTGCTTCTCTTAGTGCCTGGTGTGTCTCTCTTTGCTTTCTTCTGTACTCCTGCTGTCCTGCCTTGGGGATACTCTTTAACATAATCTGGCAGTTCCAGTTTTCTTCCTGTTCTATGAGCAATTTCTTTTAAATCTTCAACAGTCTCAATACACTCAGTATTTTTAGTTCAAGAGGATGAGCAATTTCTAGGGCATTAGTAAATGCTTCTTTTTTTCTTTTTTTTTTTCCTATTAGTTGTCTTCCAGATGCATTGAATAACATTCAAAACAAGGCTTGTCTCCACTTAACAAAGTTAAATTCATGGAGCACTTCCTGTTGCTAGGAGAAATAAAATTAGTGAAACTGAGCTAAATGCCTGACATCATTGTTTGCAGGGGTAAAATCCTTGTTGTAAATAGATTTTACCCAAGATTTAACTTTTTTGTCCTTCAAAAATTGCTGATTTGCTCTAAATATCATCACCACTGTTAGTATTATTATTATTATTATATAATAATATTAATAATAACTAAAGTTGCAGTCCTGAAGAGTCTTTTTTTTTTTTAGTAAAAGTAAAGGCAAAGTTCAAGGAAGGGGTTATTTCTTGCAAAAATGATTACAACACTTGAACAAAAATGTTGCTGACTCTATTTCCCTACATGGGTTCTTTATCCCGCAGACTTGGTAGTTTGTAAGAGTAATATTTCCATTATTTTATAAAAATGCATCTTCTGCAATACCCCCAACCCAATATAATTTTTACCCCCCTTAGGGATCTTTTGAAAGCTTCAATACCTTGATGATGCTTTTCCTGAACGATTTGACTACTGTCAAAATTTTAGCCTTTACTTGGGACCATTTTTGGTAAGAATTTTTCAAATAGCAAAGTAGAAGGGTCCTTTGTTTCAAAAAAATTGTCCCTCAAAAGGAGGAAAATGCTGGTTTGGGCTCTGGAGTTAGTTGGAGGTCTCTGTAGTGCACCCCAACATCTGGGGAGCTCTGCCCTTTTAAGCAGAGCTATATTTGAGTTTACATCTATACCATCTTTTCCAACCTGTGCCATTATGCAGTTGACTCAATGATCTCAAATTTCTTTCTGATTTTATGACCCAGGGAGGCTATAATTGAAATTACTGGGTCTCATGTTAATAAGCATGGTGTATGTGTGGCACCAACCCTAAATATGTGTGTGTTTCCCCAAGGAAAAGGAGGGAGGCAGGTGGAAGTGCCCTTCTCTGGGGGATGTTTCAAGAGCAGGGGAAAGCGATTGAGGAACTGATGTGCAAGTCCTTGGTTCTGCCCTGTCAGTTCTCTGCATAAGCCACAATTGCCAAAGGAGAGAGGCACATGTGGAGATCAGACCATGGAAGTGTTGTCTTTGAATGAAAATTTACCAGAGAGTTTAGCTAGTTATCTTAGCTCATCAGGATGGGAATTTTTCCACTCCTGGATAGCATTGCCATCTAGAAGTTATGTGAATAAACATAAAATCCTGAGCAACTCTGTGTGGTTTAGTCCTTTTTTCTTATCACAGTTACTTTTAAATGGATCTTGTCAGTTGGACATTTGAATGGGTGTAGTCAGAAACCCAAATTTGTTACACAGTTAAAGGCAACAAAAGTGCACTTGTCATCACTTTTGACCTGCAAATTATGTCTATTAAGAGGGCAGCACTTCTTAGGGAGAGCTAAAGATCAAATCCAATGTGATCATTAGAACAGTCATTTGTGCTTGTTGGGTTAAGATGGTGGGAATTGCCCTAAATCTGTCTTCATGAGGCAACTGTCCACAACCTTTGTTGTTTAAAACTGGAGAATCTAGTTAGGGGAAGGAGCAAGGGATGGCTATCTCATCTTCTGTGTGTGCTCCCCAGTGATACAAGACTGACTGTGTCTCTGAGATGACAGCAGAGTTACTGAAGCTGTTGAACAGTATTTTCACACTGGTAAAGTTCCAAAATAAGTGCTGGGAATTTATGCTATGCTCTTTCTGTAAAGGGCTGCATTTACAGAAGTTAAAATACGGATTCATATACAAATGTTCAAATACTCTAGATTGAATGATTGATGGTTTTGTATAACCCCTGCTTATGTTCTTCATTTGGCTTTCAGCCACTCAGATTATGTTTCAAGGCTGCTTTGTCAGTGAACATTTATGCCAGACATTGATTCAAGAGTAGGAAGGTGAAAGATGAGAGCGTTCCATGGGCCCCTGGTTGCCAGTGATGGATCATTTAGTGAAAAATAACAAACAGCAAATTGTCTGTTTCTACAAGTTCTACATAGCACAGGCTGGTGTAGCAGAGTTTGGTGCTGGGTGAAGAGTCAAACCTTATGCTGAGGGATTGGTACTTCTGTCTGGCACAGAGGATTGTCCAGAAGAGGGGCATCTGGAAGCTGTTTGCTTGTGCTGACTGTCCTAATTAGCACCTCACTCCTGATTTGTGCTGCAGCAAAGGGGACTCCCCTGTTTGTAGCTGGCTCAGGCCTCCAGCCTGCACTGCACTGTAGATTTTTGCAGGCAACTGAAGGTCCTAAGGTAAAAGTAGAGGCAAAGCAAATATCTTTTCTGAGAGTGGCACATGTGCCTTCAGGATCAGTTGTCACTGGACTTGGTACATGGAAGGTCAGTTTGGTACAATTTGTTTCCTCCTCCTTCAGGTTTTAGGCCCTTCAAGTTCATGAAGTAATTTTATGCTCTCCCTGGACTTATATTTTGAAAGCTGTAATTCCTCTTGCTTCTTTCTAAGCCACATGGTTTTCCTTGGTGCATTTTATTAAAGATTGCTAATGATATTCCAGGCTTTGTGTTTCTGATTCACTAGAAATGCCTAGAAAGAGTAGGTGTATTCTGATACTGTCGACCACACTTGACTTCACTCAATTAGTCTGGAGTTAAAATTGTCTTAATGGGATGGGCTTGCACAGATAGAAAAACCTGGGAGTGAAGACTCTGGGTTTTAAATAGGATAGAGTCTTCATTTGGTTTTTGTTCTCTGAAAAATGATTTGAGAATTGTCCATGTATTTTGTAAAAATATGAAAGTGTTTTTTAAGATATAAAGGAACTGTTGAAATGTAAATCTCTAATTTATAGATGAAAAATTACATAGAGAGTGTAAATAATTTCTATAAAACCTAATGAACTTTGTATGTTATTGTTACCTTTGTTCCCTATTTAAAAGTGTACTTTGTTTCCACGTTCTGTCCCTTTCATCTTGCTGTAAACACAGTCTTTCAGAAATATAAATATTATTTTTCCCCCTCCAGATCTGTCAGTAAAGGGCTGAAAATGCATTTCATGATAGAGACTTGCTTAATCTTCACTTTCTTTGTTCTCTTTAACTTTTTCCTCCTACTCTCTGCCAATCCTTGATTTTATTTATTTATTTATTTATTTGAGGGGGTAGATTTGCCCTGCTTCTCACAGCTGTGGTTGTCACATAACATTTCCTTTCATCTGTAAGTTTCAAGGTATTCTGCTCCCTTCTGAGGTCTGGTGAAAGCTTTACAATGTGGCCAAGTATTACTTGTCCCTGTAAATGCTGACTCCACCAAAGAGAGGATAAACCCACACAGATTTCATAACTCAGCAGTCATTTCCCTTTTGAGTGTGACATCCTTGTTGAGAAGGTGAATCTGTACAAACAGCCAAGGCAGGCTGAGAACCACCACTGGGGGAAAAGAAGATATCAGTGTCACACTTCTGCAGAAACTAAATTCAGTTGGTGTTAGAATAATAATGAGGAAGAATAAACAGAGAAGCTGCCACCTCAGTCCTGCTGAATTGCCTCTTGTGGAGTGTGCTTTTTGCTCCTCACTGCTGAAGTGCCTTGTGCTTCAGATGAGGATGGTGACAAAAAGGTTAAGAGCTGAACACAGAGGAGTATCTGCATTTTGCTTAACACCCCTGCCTTGATCTCCCCAGAAACACACAGCTCTTACCTACACAGATGAAAGGCAGAGAACTTCTTGAAAAGGTTAACATTTGTTTTGTACTAGTCGAGGTAGTATCAGATGTGATGGTTAAAGAGGTATGAAATGGCCTTTACTGTGGTAAAGTTTTGTGTTATATGTTACTCTTGCCACTCTTGACACGGGAGGAAAAATTCTTTTGTAAAGTTCCCTTTGATATGAGAGGGGAATTAAAAGTTCCTGGAAACAGGATTGGGTAAACCAATTTTTTCTATGTTGTATCTTTCTTGCATTACTAATAGTTGCCAGGGAAACCAGCAGATCTCTAAAGTCTTCTGCTAGAAAGGAGGCTATGGTTATAAACAAGGTCATTTCAAACTGTGCCTGCAGATTAGAAAAGTGCTACTGGAGACCTGCCATGGGTTCTGTTCTGCATACAGGAGCCTGTCACATTATCAATTTCAATTAGATAAAAAATGTTTATCTTGATCAACAGTAAATGGGTTTTGTTTGGGATTTTTTATGTTGTTGTTGTTTTATTATTCTTTTTTTATTGTTTGTTTTTTGTTGTTCATTTGTTTTGGTTTAGTTGGAGTTTCTTGTTTGTTTGTTTCTTTGTTTTTACAGTAAGCAAAACCTCCAAGTTATTCTGATTTACCTCAAGAGAAATTATTGTAGACTGAGTGTGAATCTTTCCTGTCTGGATTGTCACATTGCTCTGGAGGCTTTGGTTAGAATCCAGGATCTGTTAATCTGCTGTGCTTTCCTTCCCTGGGGAAAGTGGATGCCATTCAGTAGTTTTACCAGCCTTTTAATATGATAACAAAGTAAATTGTAGCTCTCTTTGTACATGAGCTGTAATTATTTTCCAAGAGGTTAAGCTTGGCTCTTTGCCTTTCATCTACAAGGGCACTGTTTCTGATGTTTTACAATGTCCACCCCGTCAGGCACAGCTCTGAACCTTGAAACATCCATCATCAGGTGTTCAGGGAAAAAATGCCAAAGTTTGTAATAAATCTCTTTAAGAAACAAATGCTTATGAACCTTCTCTCATGTTGAATCTACAGATCTGACATTTATTACCTCACTGATTTCAGCTAAAGCCTAAGGAAGAAATTGATTTAGGATGAAAACAGGTAATAATAGCTAGAATCATTTTCAGCTTCAAAGGACCCTCATGTCTTTCTGCATTAAATAATGATCATAAAATCAGTTTGTGTATCCCTGATTCCTTTTTTGCCTTTTCTGAAGGTGATGTTATTTGCAAAAGACACATTATTCATGGTGTTTTACTGCTTTGAATAGCACTTCCATTTCTGATTTCCTTAAATGTTTTAGTTTGCAAGCTCAAATACATTCAGGTTGTTAAGACAATGTGATTGACAACTATGAATACTTATTCCAGAAAGTGCCACAGACAATACACTAATTTTTGGTCCTAAACAAGCTGTTTCTGGCTGTCACCAATCCCACACAATTTACAATTTACTCCTGGGTTTAATTTTTGTATTTGTACTGATGGAGAGGAAAAATCTGATGCTCAGAGGGGTAGCAGTTGCAAACTATCTGTGACTACTCATGTTCTTCAGTGTGACCAGAGTGCAGATGTGTCTTGGTACCTCACTGTTGGTTCTCTCAAGTATTGTTGGCAGCATCTGTGGGGTTTAGGAAGCTCTCTTGCCCACACTGAACTCAATGTCCTTCAGCCTCTGAGGCAGGTTGCTTAAAAAGCTCTCTGCCGAGAAAAAAAAGGTGATATTGACACAATTTATGTGCCACAATAAATGTGTCTCAGCAGAAGGAAGTTAGAAGAACTTCATGCAGGCATCCATAGTGTTTATACTTTGAAAAAAATTATTGGATTTGAAATTTGTGCGTTTATTAGTACAATATAATTAATTTTAGCTGTATTTCTGTTGATGACACTCATCAGTGTTATATCTTAATGTTTTCCATTTGGGACATATCTTCAAAAGGCAGGTAAGTGTTGTTACTTATGTATTACAGGATGGTGAAAAGTAGCTAGAGAAGATTCTGGTGTGGCAAAAAAGTTTGGGGAAAAGGTTGAAGGGACAAGCTACAGTTCTCTGGTTCCCCAATGTGTATATATGACCTTCTACCACCAGTGAAGGATTAGAAATTGTTTCAGAGGAGAATGGTTGCTGGCAGTAGAAAAACTTTTCACACATCTGAACGCAAACCACTCTCTCACAAAAAGTTCAAATATACAAAAGTTCAGTTTTTGTGGAGCATAATATGACTTTGTATGGACTTCTGATACTTATATTTTTATCTATTAAATATTTAAAGAAATACACCCTGAAGATTTTGTGATGGTGCTTTGATTCTCAGGTGCATGATCTAATGAATGAACTAGTGCAATTTAAAATTATTTTCATAGGCATTTGCTAGTGCAGACAGGTTACAGACTAAAAGTTGCTGATTGTGATAAAGTGATTATAAGGGTACTGCTCTAATATGGCACCATTCCTGCTTTTTTCCTTGGAGGAGCACCTCTGCCAGTTGGTTTTTGTTCTCAAACTAGGGTTAGGGATAAGCCTAGGGTTAGGGTTGGGAAACCCAGAAACCTCCTGGATCCAGGGACACTTCCACTGGAAGAGGCATGCCAAGGGCAGAGTGACACTGCCCTAACATCGCTACATACATGGATTTTCCAACAGAGGAGCACCTCAGCCAGATGTCCTTTGTCCTCAACCTAGGGTTAGGGTTATGCTTAGGGTTAGGATTGGGAAAACCAGAAACCTCCTGGATCCAGGGACACGTCCGCTTGAAGGGTCGTGCCAAATTTTTCTTCTCCTGGAATACTTACAGTGCTATTTCTTCTATTCACAGTGCACCACTGAATAATTCCTTACTGAATTTCTTACTGTACTGATTATTCCTTAAATCGTATGAAATTTGCTATTGTTTCTTCTAAAGGTCGTTTTTACAGTGTCTTACCCGTAGAGTTTTGCTTTCTTATTGCTGATTTGTTCTAACTGTTACTTTTTTCTTCTTATGGTTGTGTGATTCTTCCAAAGAATAAAATACGACTGAAGTTCCATGGTCATTGTCAAGTCTCCTTCTTACTTGGCACAGATATATAATCCTTTTCCCAGTTTAGAAGACCTTAGCTTAAGTTATTTAGATGCCTTTATTTGATATTCCTATTAGAATATTGTCTCTGGACAGCATTATTGTGACAGAAGAATTTTCAAACTACTTTTGCCAATGTCTAGTTCACACCTGGTTCTCTTGGTACACTAGGACAGAGAAGTGAATGCCTGAGTATCATCAGACATGGACTTACCATTTCCATTTCAGCATCCCAAGTAAGCTCCAAAATTATTATACATTTTATTCTGAAGTGTCTAAACCAAGGATATTTTTTTTTGTTTCAATGATTTGCTTTACATTTTTCAATCACAGTTGTATAATTTCAGTATCTGGATCAGTCTCATGAACTTAGTTCCTCTAAGAACTGCCTTGGTGAGGAGGGAATGAGATGGTGAGGAGGAATGAACAATCAAGTGCTGTTCAAGAGTTAGATATATTATTGCTCTGTACTTACTGCTATTTTTACCAATCATGTTTAATTAGAAAACTTCAATCAAGTGTAGAGCATATCCCTCAAACATGCATTTTGTTGAAAATGCATGAGAGAGACTCCTGCAGAAGAAGCCAGAATCACAGAGGACAAACGTTTGTTATTTTATTGATATCTGTTTCAGTTTCCCCAAGCTTCGAAACAGCTCAGTATCAATCTATTTCTCTTATTTATTTGACTAGCTTGACTTAGATCAAAGAATTGTGTATTTTCAGAGAATCTACATAATAGTTATATATACACTTAGAAATTCTTGTCTTGGTAATAGCTTCTGCCTTCCTGGAACAATACTAAAATTCTACTGAAAATAAAGAGAATAAATCATAATAAAAAAGAGTAGCAAGTGGCACAAACATCATCCTCTCACAGAGACCTGTACAGGTGTCTTGTCCTCCACACTACCAGACCAAACATCTGACTAAGAGTCTAAAATAGGACTACAGAAATATCAGAGTTAAGGATCTCCTATGGAGAACATCCCATAAAAGGCTCTCATTTTGTAAAATGCTTGGAATAGTTTTTGAGATTCTGTCCTCTTCTAAGCACATGCCAGAACTCAAGCTGCTTATGGGTTTAAGAGGAAAGTAGGACATGTACATGTCCAAAAAATGACTGAACTATATTTTGGTGTGATTCTGCAGGCATCTGACAGAGCAATGCTGTTTTGTATTAGAAATTGCTCAGTTGTTTGCTTTTCTCAACCAGCAGCACTTTTCCAGTTCCTGTGTGCTTCCAGTAAGTAACCAGAAAGACTCTGGTGTGCCATGAAAATTAGCTCAACGCAGAGATGGTCAAGCTAGGTGAGATCCAGCCTCAAAAAATTCACATAAAACAGTACTGCATGGTGTTTTCTGACCAGGACCAGATAAAATCAAGCCAAATGAACTTGGTTCCAAGCTTAAATTAAGAAGCTTTGATTCTTGTCAAATGATCATTACCATTGGGACCATTCCAAACCTTTGTGACTAGACTCTCTCTGGATCTAAAATCAGATGCCTGTAGCCAGCATTTCTATCACAATTTGTCCCTTTCCAATTTCAGGACTAACATGAGTAAAATGAGGTGCTTCAGCATCTGTTAGTATAAAACTCCTAGTGTCTTCCTGTGAAATTCATAAGCATGTGCTCTGTTTGCTGCCACAGATATATAGAACAGAAATGATTCAGCATTTCCAGCCTCATGATAAAAAATACTTAAAATACCCGAGTTGTTCTGGTTTCCCAAATTCCTCTTTTCTCCACAGAAAATCATGAGTTTGAAAAATAACAAATTTGCTTTCCAACCTCCCCTCTTTTCTTTTTTTTTTTCTTTTATTTTGAGGTGGAGGAGGAAGAGTTAATTTGAGCAACTGTTCTTGGACAATCACAGGAATTTAGAAACTCCATCTACTGCGCCATTCGACAGCAGTGAAACCTGACCTCTATATTCAATAAACATGCAGTCAAAAAATGACCACATGAAGGAATTTGTCAAACTTGGCCAGAGCATGAATTTGGAGAAACAACCTGTACAAATCTCTGAAAAATTACTTTGTACAAATGGCATTTCCTTGCTGAAAAACAATCTGCTTTTATGTATTCAGACGTATTTCTTAGAAATAAAGTATTGTTTTGGATTTGCTTTTGTTTAACCAATGAGGAAAAAAAAGCTGTTGGCTTGTTTTGGGGCTTTCTAATATTTTTTTGACTTTTGTGTATTCAACCCCAGCAGTTTATATTACACTGAGAAACATCTGCCAGTGATGGGGCTTTGATAGGAAGCAGGTTTCTAGCCTGATGAAAATTCAGTGAGGCCTGAGGAAATGAAGGCAGGAAAAGAAAAGAGAAGGGATGATAATGTATTGTCCTCTCACCTGAAATCAAATGGCTTGTTCAGACCCTTCCTCTTTTACACATCTCTAGTGTATTTCATCTGAAGAACTTTCTTGCTAATCCTTCAGATCCATTGAGCTTTTGGCGTCTTAAGAAATGAAAGTCAAAAATGTTCTGTTACTATTTTTGTACACATGGGTTTTGAACACATAGGCATGTATTTAAAAAAGTGTAGCTGTTTTGGGTTTTTTTTTGGTTTAGTTTTTACATGAATCAGAAAACAATCAGTGGTTTGTAGCTCACTGTTTGTAGGCCACCAAGACAGCGGGTTTCAGTCACAGTAACTTTCCGTCTTGGACTCAGTTCAGGTTGATAACTCTTTGGAAATTCCATAACAAAAATATTGTTCCACCTATGTTGCTATTCAGGGAAGAAGGAAAAGCCTCCAAGGCTGTTGATGAAAGCCCAGGAGCTCCTTATGCAGCAGGAATTCCTGGGAGCAGACAGGGTTCTGCCTCCCTCTCACCTCAGCTGGGGGGGTAAAGTTACTGTGTTTATGGCCAAGCTCAAAAGCAAAGAGAGCTCATTTTCCTGACTGGGTTTGGTAGAGACAAAAGTCTGAAATGAGAGCTTTTCTGGTCACAATGGAATCATCTGGAGCTTCAGTTTAATTAAAACCTTTTCCTGAGGTGTTTGTATAAAACTCTGGTGAAATGTGTTTCTGAACACTCTTTACTTATTATTGTGTCCCTTTATAAAAATGCTTATAGCAGATGGTGAAAAAAAGAAGAAAATAAACAGTATACCCAAAGAAAACTGAGTTAAAGCTTAGCAAAAGCCAGGTAATTCAAATTACTGTGATGTATTATTATTTTCAAAATTCATGAAATATTTGCAAATGTACAAATCTATTTGATTAAAATATATCACTACTAATTATTGAAAAAATTAGTAATTAAGGAACTGCATAAAAAAGAATATTTTTTTTAATTAATAGTTCTGTACTGATGCATCTCTTTATTGGCTCCCTATACCAACTTGTCCCTTCCCTAATTGATTTTTAATACATTTTCTTCTTTAGAAAGAAACTGAACCAACTTTGCATATCCACCATGCTTATTTTATGCATCTTTAATAAATCAAATCATATTTATTAAGGTCTGCAATTATGTATGTCAGAAATGTTCACTAGATGTAAAACAAAGCCCTTGTTTGAATGTTGCTCTTAATTATGTGCTTTTGATTTTCATGACTTGCATTTTAGAAAACTGTAAAAAAAATGTAATTGCTAATGAATGTCTGAGCTAGGGTTTGATTATAGTTCAGTGTCTCTTATACAACCATTTGATCTGAATATAAATATTTTCCTGTTGCTCTTGCTTGAGCACTAGTACTAAAATTCCTAAGTAATGCTAATGTAGAGTTTTAGTTTGTGTCTGAAGTGTGCTGGCACTGAAATGAATTACACACAAAGACTTGACATAGTGATATAAGGGTTGAAAGGCAGAACTCCTGGTTTGGAGGTGATTTTAATTTTCATTTCAAGCCCATCAAATCTTACTGACATTGAGTGTTTGGCAATGGTGAAGTCTTAGTCACAGTGTCATTAATCTTGTCCTTTGTTCTTACTTTTGCAGAGAGCACAGAAAGCCAAAATGGATGTGAGGAGGGCGCGGAGCAAAGGCCGAAAGGCTCATTTTCAGATTTCATTGTCTGACCACAGACACACACACATCACTGGCAGGAAACCACAGTGAGTTATACTGCTGGCTAGTTGTCCACAGAGAGCTGAAGTCAAAGAAATTCTCCAGCACATCATTAGGCAAGCCAGAAGAGGCAGACTCCATATTAATTCTGCTTGCTCTTTAATTTCAGGAAGTCAGTTCTGAGCCTTATGGATATGTTCAGGCAGGAGCTCTGTGTGATCTCAGAGTAGCTGAAGGGCATCAGATGCCCTATTTCTGCCACTGAGATGTGACACAGCATCCAAGTAATAGATTATAAATCTCTGAAAGCATTTTTCAGTCATGCATTTTTACCATACCCCTTAACCAACCACAAGATTTCAAAGAGCATAAAAATCACTTGTACTAGAGGATTTTGCAGCATAGGTAATACTGTAGAAACCCACTGTACTGTCATTTTGACACAAATAATTGGGCATGGAACTGCACATACACAGAAAAAAAAAGGAAAAAAAAATCTTTATCACATGCTACCACACAAGATGTGTACTATAGACTTACAATTGTAATAATCCATCACTGTCTGTCTATATTGAAATGGAAAACAAAAAATACGGTGTTTGGACTGGAAAAAAAGGAAAATTGAGTACCTGTGGTACAGTTACATTATTTGGTTATATTGTAGCTGAAATGTCTACAAAATGGAACTCTTCTATTGCACTTCAAATTTATAGCTGAGTAAATCAAAAGTCACTTTGTGAAGATGAGGACCTAGAATTTTCTTGGTAAAATGTTGTTTTATCCTGAACAAATTGTGTGCATATTTATCATTCCCTGCAATGTTACTTCTTACAAAATATAAGCATTTCCTTGTGTTGTTTAGTTTGCTTCCCACAAAGGGATAGCTGCACTGCTGATAGCTTGTAAAGAAATTATCCTTTGCATTTGTACACTGGAATCTGCCCATCTGCGCAAGGGAGGCTGAGTTTTGGAGGTCACTGTGCAGATTAGGGAGATGTGTGCATTCCCAAGTTCTGGACCATGTCTAGCTGGGCAGCAGCCAGTGGAGAGCAAGGTGAGAGCCATCAGCTGTGACCTGCCTGAAAGGTGATCCCAGTGGAGAAGAGTTTGCTGTAGGATGGGCAGTGGTGCCTCCCAGGGGAAGCAGATGCCACTGCTCTCTGAGGGGCATAAAGGAAGTTTTGCTGTCGCTGCAATGCCGTCCTGACCCGATGGAGGTTCAGCTGTGCCCCAAGTGGTGGCTCTTGCTGTGTTACACACCTCAGTCACAGCCTGCTCACTGCTGAGGGGATTGGGCCATAGAGACAACTTGTTCCGAGGCATCATGAAACAATGTACTGCCACCTTCTCCATATTGGCCCTTTTTGCTTCAGCAGCTGAGAGTTGGAAAACTTGACTTGCTTTCTGATGAAGAGAATGATCGTGTACTTTGCATAGGTTGGGTAAAAAATAAAATTAATGGAAAAAAGAAATGACTGATGATTAATGCAATAGGTTTCCTGAGAAAATAGGGTTATCTAAACCAGCAACCACACATTAATTAGGTATGTCATAGTTCTCATTTTTCTCTTCTTTACCTTTGTTTAGCTTTTTAATGCTTCCTAGAAAATTTGCTGCAGCGTTGATGGTCTTTTGCTGTTGAAAGAGAAATGCAGTGTTATTTCAATAGATTACTAAATATTTTAAATTTATTTCTTAGTTTGTCTTCTGCTGCTTCATCCTGAGCCCCTGACTTTGTTAAGAGCATAACAATAGTGAAATCTACATTTGCTTTAGTGATGTATCTTTTCCTTTTTGCTGCCTGATGTGCCAGCAAAATGTTAAGCTGGACCAAGAACATGCTTTAGTGCTTTTGGGAAGTCCTTTAAGTCTTGCACAAATATTTTCTTCAACATTTAATATCTTGAACATAATTAGTCCATTGAGCCACTTGACAGATTCTACTCCATCTACTTTTGAGTGAGTTTGCCCTGATGGGTACTTGTTTGCAATATTCCTGTTAGAACAGCTTATTTACTAATCTGATGGGAGAGACTTCTTTAGAGTATTTCAGATACCCTTGGGCACTGCTTTTGGCTTGGCCAGGAATTGAGTTTAGTTATCTATATAAAGAGTTCAGAGATCTTGAAAACAAAACAGATATAATTTTGGTGAGACTGCATGTTAGTTAGATGTTTGGGTTGAGCTAAGGTTTTGGTGTAAGTGACTTTTTTTGGTTGGTTGGTTGGTTGGTTGGTTGGTTGGTTGGTTGGTTGGTTGGTTGGTTGGTTGGTTGGGGGGTATACTCCTTTTCTCCCTTGCTTATTTTCTCATTGCAATACACTTTTTCTTCTATATATTTTTTGCCATGTCCCATTTTACTAGGCACTTTACAGTGGCAGTTTTTTTGGAAGGAAATACAACCACAGACCCTGTTTTATCTGTTGCTGTAGTTTTACTTCCCAAATCCCATCTACAACACAAAACACAGTGTGGACCCTGCCCAAAACACTGCCTTGTTTCATCTGGATGTAGCTGCAATCTACAGTCCTGTGCCAGACAAGCAGTAATGTGGCAGATGTGGAAGGAAAGGCAGGAACATTCTTTCTGTACTGGAAACATTACAGCATGTTGCATTGATCTGCTGTCACCTCAGACCTTCCCTGACCCAGAGGAGACAAAATATTAAGGTTTTTGAGTTAGATGAAGTTTGAAACAGAAGAGGCAAAAGTCAATAAGCAAACCAAGCACTTTTAAAGAAAAATGCCAATTTCATAGAGATTTTACTTAGAGTAAGAACTTAGGACTTAAATATTTTCCCAAAAGTCTGATATTTGGAATAAAATCTTAAATTAAATTATTGTAAACATCTGTTCTGTGTCTGCAGCAAGGGATCCTATTCTATCAAAATATGACTTTGAAAATCCAGTGTCCAATGCAGGTCTGAGAGAAAATTTTGAATATTAATCAAACAGCAGTTGTAGGTGTTCACTAAAAAGCCTGAGTCATGCCACAGAGCAATACATCTCTTCCTCTACCCTTGTAAAACCTCAGATTATGTTTTGGTAAACAGGCACATAAATATGATATGTTTATTTTTTGATCTTTTGAAAGATAAATAGTGTTCCTACCAGGAAATTTGAACACATTTGTGTCATTAAAAGTATTTTCTTCCAAGCAAATAAGTCACTCTTTAACATCTAACCAGATACTTTTATTTTCAAATTGATTCTCCTGCAAATCTGGAGGAGTACTTAAGATCACTAATGCAGGTATTTTGTTAATTCTCATTGCAAGCTCTTCAAAACTCAGCTAAGTGTATCACCTGTCAAGATTTTGTTTTCTTTTTGCCTGAAGCAGCATCCCAGCACCTTTGCCCTGTTAGAACCAAAGTATGTGTTTTCTTGAGACTTTGCATGCTATAATAGGTGAACTCAGTTGTTTGCAATGAATATATTAGACCCTGGGTTGTCCACTTGTTTGTGCTGTGGTCTTCCCTGTCACAGATGACAAGAACATGCAGAAAAAAATCCCTTTATTGAATCATTATTGAGATGGTACTCCACAATATTGTGAAAAATTGTAGCTGGAATATATTACATTACCATGTTAAAAGGTTTGGGATATTGAACAGCACAGCTTCCACAAGGATATCCTTGGGCTGATCAGGATGGTAACAGCCACAGAGCAGACCAGAGCAATTCAGCCACTATTACAATGCAAACTCTGCAGCCCATCTCTGAGTTCCCAGGGCTTATTTGCAAACCAGGCAGTATCTCTTTTAGAAAACATCCTGCTGGCATGTGGCACCTGTGCTGGAGCTCTGCTGCTGTTTAATCACAACAGCTAAAGGTTTCCCATATAAACATATTTTCCTGAAGTAGTGATAAGAAAAAGAAGCAGGTCTGATCCTGTACTGGTTGACAGAAGGTATCAAAAGTAAAGGAGATGTGAGTTTCTCAAGTACTGAATCTCACACTGAGAATGGAGCAAAGGTGCATTAGAGACACGACCACAGGGCTGCACTAGACCTTCTGCAGCTTGATGCACTGGAAGATGCAGGAAAACTAACATTGTTTGGAGTAGGAACCTTTGTGATGTACAGGAGGCTGCTGGGAAATCATTAGGATGTTTCTCTTGCTCTTCTGGTTTGTAAGGAAGTCACTCACAAGAGAAATGTAGAATATATGAGGAGGTGAAGTAGCTACAGGCAGAGGTTATAAGGGTAAAACACTTGAGTGACCACAGCAAGAGAGAGAGTGATGGAGGAATCTGGAGACCTGTGAATAGGTGAGGAAGAACTTGAAATTGCCCTGAAGTGATCTCAGTTTCTACACTAAATTTCAGTACTATTCTTTTTATAATTTGGCTCTTGCTTCACTATCCATTCTGTTCTCTTGCTTGGAATGAACAGGTTCTGGTTAAACAAGGTTTCTCTTCTGCTATTTGAGGTAATTACCAGAGGAATGGAGTTCTGCCTCTCTGCCTTGGCTTCTCTTATGATTTATGTTTCATACATTCATTGCACTCTCTCCAAGAAGTTCTTGGAAAGGATGGGAAACAATTGTTTCCTTGTGGGAAGGAGTTTTATTACTCTTTTAAAAAGCCAGCTTCAAGGAGGTGGTCCACTGAAACTCCAGCTCCCTGTCCCTGATGATTTGTCTTTTAATACACAGTGTTGTGCCAACAATACAAAGAATGAATTCTTACTGATTCACAGAGGAATCAGAAATGTGCTTTCTCTTTGCCTTTTCTCCTCCTAAAAATCCATCTAGCCTTAAAGTGTCTCTCCATAAAAAGCCCAGAGAATCAGCCAATTTATTGCTAAAAACATAATGCCATAGTTGCCAGGTATTGTACCTGATGGAAGTGAAGGATATAGTTAATTCTAATAACACCAGATCATATTTGTAACAAAATTTCTTCCCTTCCTTGTGTTAGAGATCACAGTGCTTATGCTTGGTCAGCAACACAAAATTTTGTTAGATTTAATTATTAAACATACAGCAAAGCTGGCAGAAACCTTGAGGAGTGAACTGAGCTGGTGTTTTTTTTGCCTTCTTTTTTTTTTGCTTTTATTCCAGTGTTGTTCTGGTCCTCCCTACACCTGCAGCTGTTGAGCACAGCAGCAGAGGTTTATCACTCTCAGGCGTGGGCTCCTCATCTCTGCTGTTAACGAGCAAATAAGATGCAGGATGAACCTTGTGGGAAAGTGCCCCAGGGAAAACAGACATGTCTGAAAACAGAAAAAAGGATGAATTTGAAAAATGAAATTAAACCAAAAAACACCCTCCCAACAAGATATTTCTGCTATAGGGAAATGTATTAGCTAGCTTCATTCACACTGAGAACTGAATGCAATTTCATTTTACTTTTTTCCCCACTCTCTCTCTTATTTGGATATTTACAGTCAACATAATTTATGTTTGGAGATAAGGATTTTTATTAGATAAATTAAATTCTTTTTTTTTTTTTTCACTATTTGGAAAGAGCTGCATCAGGGAGTGATTATTATAGGAAAAAATATTGGAAAGAAGTTATAGAAATTATGATTATAGGAAAGCTTAAAAGTCAGTTTATACAGATCAAAGATCTTAACAGGTATGTTGAGATGATGAGTTTAATTAAGGTCACACCATTTTGTCTAGCATTCTTCAATGCAGTGAAAAAATGCCTTTTCTGCAGATACTGGAAACTCAAGCTGGACACACAAAGAAGAAACTTTTGTGTTACCCTGAAACTTCTCAGAAACGTTTTCCACAGGTGCAGCAGTGCCATGGAGCTGTGTCACCACTGTCACTGCACATTGCAGAGAGACTCCCTGGATGCTGCAGCTGAGGATCCTGTGAGATAAAGCCTCAATGTGCCTTCAGTTAACACTGATCACCCGGGGTTGTTTTTCATCACGTAAAGTATGATGTGCATAGTAAGATTCCACTTGTGAAGACTAAACAGAGCAATTTATGACTAAAATGTAAATTTTATTTACAGTCATGTATATGTCTCCATAGGTGCTAAAAAGAAATGTTCCAAACTGTCAAGTGCTAAATGTTTATTTCCATATTTTCAGTAACTATGGTTGAGTTAATTCAGATGTGTGATTTGTATTTATTAGAAAAACAGGATTCTTACTTGAGTGTTAAGGGATGCTGGGATCAGAGATGAGCAAAATAATCAGTTTTAGACAGCAGTAAGAAGCAAAATTAGGATAGAAAGAGTAAACAGTAGGCAATCAACAAAGAGTAATTTCAAATTCAATGTCAGAACTGCAAAATTGATATGAAAAAACTTTTAAGTTTTATTACTAAAGGTAGTTGAGGGTTTTTTTGACACTGGAAACCTGACAGTGCATGACAGAAGGCAGATTTCTTAGAAATATATTTGGCTGGAATATTTCATTTTATTAGTTGAACACCTGTTGTTATTTCTGTAAACAGATGAAAAATAATTGTCAGTTTCTCTCAATCTCACAGAAGTTAGCAGGACACCTGTAATGACATAGTGACATAAAATAAGTTTTAATACCTCTCCCAGATGGTCATCTTTGAAAAGGTCTGACTGTGTCCATTCTGCAATGTCATTTTGTGTGTGCATTCTCTGTGTTGATGCATGAGGATATGGGACCTATAAGTGAGATTTCAGTTCCTTGCTAAGCAATGTTCAAAGGCCAAAAGTTTATGCTACTGCTTTTCCTTTAGAAATAAGAAGCCAGCTGGATTAGCTGGGACTAGCACTGAGCTTGTTGGTAGCATCATGGTTTAGGCCTTCAGAAGCAATTTGTGATTGCATCACTCTTTGTTTGCCAGCAGCTCAGAGGATGCACATTGGTATTGCTGGTGCAGTTACCTGCAAACACCCATCCCTGTGTTTGAGTCTTTAGAATAAAAGGAGTTGAATGTAGAGCAAGTTCAAAGTAAAAAAAAAACCAATGTTTTTACCTTAAAGATAGTAAACATATTAAGGAAAGAAGAGTTTTCAGAGGTCAGTATACAGTCTGATGAATCAGAGACATTGTGATGTTGAGGTTTGAGCTATTTAGGAAAACAAGGCTGTAATTCACATCAGGTTTGTCATCCAGAGTCTCAGGCATCTTCCAGATGATGTTAAATCCAGAAAGAGAAAATTCCATCTATGACTCCTCTCTTGCTACTTCTAATTTACTTTAGGATCTTTACTAAATTGAGAGGACATTTTTAAGTACACTCAGTAAAGAGGATGAATTGAGGGTTTTGAGATGCTGCAATCAAGAAAAACTAATTTCAGTCCTGTTAAGGATTTTTTTTTGTTGCTTCATGGCACTCAACAGTTTGAGTTTGGCAACTTCTCAACAGAGGAAAAACAATCTGTGTCAAGAAAAAAAAGAAATAAGAGATGCTTGGTATTTCCACAGGTCTAAATTGTTTATTATATAAACCTAAATTTTTAAAAACTGGTGAAGAAGCTTGGCTTTTCACCTAGGGCAAATCATTATCTCTCAAGACCTTAGAGTCTTTTATGTTGATTACACTGAAAAAGAGCTTTGGAAAGAAGTTATGCAGCCTTCCTTTCAAAACTAGGCTTGATTTTTATGTTAGTGATAGAGTAGCAATGATGGAGTGGAATTAGTACATGTAAAGCCTCATTTCTGTGCCTGATTTTTGAGATATCTGAAGGTCTCACCTTATCTCTTTGTACCTCATACAGAAGCTCCCAGAATACACAAATTACCAGTAGCACCCCCTGCTCTAAGACACATCTCTGGTAATGATTAGAGGTATTCTGGTCAGGAGCAGAGTTCAGAGCCTTCCCTTTCCCTGCTGAGTGCTGGGTGGTTTGCACTCTCCTTGTCTCAGCCTGTCTGCTCCCTTGGTTGCCTGAGGCTTTAAAACTTGCCCTCAGGCCCTTCTGCCTAAAAGTAGCTCTCAGCTCCTTCATTCCTGTTTAGATAGTAAACTCCTAGGACATGGGATTTCTCTCTCCTTCTGTATGTACAGCCAGAGATAATTTTATGGAACAGCAATCAGGAGCAAGCCCAGAGGCCTGGAGCCAAGGGAGAGAGACCTGCTGGGCCATTAGGCAGTGAGTGCTTAATTCATACCATGTTTGGGATGGAGGAACAGCAGCACAGTTCTCCCAGTAACCCTCTGTAGCTAAACTGGTTTTTATATTGCCAAAATAAAAACTAAAGCAAACCAAATTGGCTTATGCTGACTTGCTTTACATGGTGCTGCAGTGGTTAATGAAGGAATGGCTGCGCCAACTGCAAAAATTGGATCAGAGAGATCAGGAGACTATTAAACTGCACCTGCTTGACTTCTTGCTGTTGTCTCTTTGTGGGATAACACCTGGGAAACCTTGTTTATGAATAATGGAATTAGTCAAGGGCTCACATAGCATTTTAATTTTTATTTTATTTTTTAGCTTTTATATTTCATTTCCTGTACATCCTTTGCATGAAAACCTGGAGTTTGCGACAGAAAATTACAGCCCCAGTCCCACAAACATTCTTTTCTATTCTTCCTTGATTGTCCCTGGTGGCACACTGCAGGGATGCCAGCAGACTGTCATTTCTGAATTTGGAGTTCTGCCTGGGGACGGAGGACGGAGCCTCAGCCCCTCTGAATTCCAGGCAGCTCTCAGAGGAGAATGGGTCTCTGGCCTGCAGCAAACAGCAAAGGCACTGTCAAAGACAGACTCCTCTAGCCTGGTAGATAAAATCAGATAAAGCTGGGAAGAGAGGAGAATTATGCATCAAAAGAACAGAATAAAGAGAATATAGTGGCAGCATTAGAAGTGGTTGGATATAGATGTGGGGGTGTGGACCCTCTTCCTTTCAGAGGCAGTAATTAAATGTCAGATATTTGCATCCAAGGTGAATGCTATCATAAAAAATACAAACTCACAGCATCTATTCTTGCTGGCTGGGTTTGGAAAAAAACCACCACCACAAAAGCTGCTCTCCAGTCCTCTAAAGAAAGTCCTAGATTCCCCACTCCTAACTGGATTTTAAGACATTAATTAGATTGGAGTAGTCATTACCCAGTAAAACCTTGTAAAGTGCATAAGCATCATTGATTGATATTTTATATACTCCTGTTATTATCATGTTTCCTCTCTCAGGGCCATTCCCAGATCTGATTCATCTATTTGTTTTTCTGTTGTTGATGGCTTTGCTTTTTTAAGTGAAAGGACAGGAATGACTGCTGCAGGCCAATTAAAGCTCAGGAGGATAACACACATTTCAAAATCACATGTTTCAAGTAACCTGCAATACCTCTATGGTATATTTTTAGTGATGTAAGGAGCAACTCTAATCACTAAAATAAACTCATCAATGTCCTCGCTTCTGCTGGAACCAGGAATTTGGGCCACCATTCTCAGCGTGTAGGTGTAAAAATCTGTCATTCAATCTGGAAGCTGTAGGAATACATTCCTTCTCTCCATATGAATCCCCATCCTGGTTTGTGCCTGTCCAGAGTGGGGACAATTTCCTTTAACAAGGACAGAGGAACAGCCGATCTCATTCACAGTTTCGAAAAGTCAGAGGGTTTACAACACTGCTTACTGTGGCATACTTGGCACTCTAAGGGATGTTGCTATCTAGGTGGTACTCAGCTCCTTTTGCTAGGCTTTTCATTAAGAAATCCTCCAGAAGATTTATATCTATGACTTAAAATTTCCTTGATGCCTAAGGCAGAAATGTTAAAATCCTATCAAAGCTTTTGTAAGGAGTAGGGAATTGACAGCCACACAGCAAACATGGAACTCAATTACTGATTGAAAGGGTTCAGAAATTGCATACCTGACAGTTCTCAGATGGGGGTAAATAAATTGTCTAGACCTCGTGAACTTGTTCTCCGTGGGTGTGCTGAGAAGTGTATTCTGTAGAAGAGGGTGGCTGAAATGGTAAAAGTTGTAACTGTCAATTTATTAAATGGCAAAGTAAATGATCAGCTTGAGAAAACTATTCTGGAATATTTCATGTGCAATGCCCAGCACCAGGGAGCAAAGTCTGGGTTTTTTTCATATTTATAATAGTATAGAAGTGATGAGGAAAGATTCTTAGGCAGAAGGAGAGGTACTAAAACCAAAGTTCCAAAATAAAGGTTTAATTGATTATAAAATATCTGAAACTTAAATGGACATTTTTCATTTCCTCTGCACATTCTGTTCTAACCCTGAATCATTCACAGAAAATGCAGAGAAATAAAAAGTATTTTCTTATAAATGTCCATGCCAAGAAATGGCAAGATGGAAGTAGATATTTCTCATTATTTGCAAAACTGTTTCTGCATAATTACTTCTGCCACTATTTCATTGCTTTAGTGTCCCCTTGAAAGATTGCCTTTCAGAGTGTGTTTTATTGCAGTCCTAAAGATAATGCAAGGTTGTATCTCTGCTTCTTTAAGAGAAAAGGAGTTGTAAATGCAAACTCCCATTTCTCTTTTCACCTGACCAGAGTGTGCATTCAGTGCCTTTGAGAGTGTTTCAATGTTTATGTAATATATTCTGTACCAGTTTTAATTTCAGCAGGATGCATATTCCAGAAGGTCACCAAAAGGCTGGGATGTACCAGTTAGCAAATATTGTAATAATTTGCATGGCCTCAGTCTGAAACTCTGATACTTTGTGTGGATTTTTGAATCCAAGGTGTGCTTCTGAAGTTGCCTTTAGGAGGTCACGTTTTAGTTTCTGCCTTCTCATTGTATCTCCAGCAGTAATGGATCTTGGTTTTCCAGGGTCCAACTGCATTGCATGGGGCTATCTAGAGGACCTGGATACAGGCTAGTAAACTGCATATTTGAATTAACTTTCCATGTAGAGTCATTTGACCTCTGAGTGTCCTTCCACTTGCATGGAACTCTCAATTCTGCCTCACTGTGTCTGTGTGCTGCTGAAAGCCAGGACAGGCTCACTCCTGGCTGAGCAGCTCCATGAGACAGGCCCGAGGAGGGGCAGCAAAACAAGGATTCCTGTCACCTCTGCTCCTCCAGGCTCTCAGACAGTGTAGGAGGAGTCTTGGTAGGGTTTGCTGTCTTGCAGAGGATACCACTGCTTTCTTCCAAGAGTGGCTGGCAACAGAGCCAAGAGTTGTCACTTCCCTACGGTCTGGTGATCAGAGCATTCTCTGACGTGCACAATAGCCATCTGTGTCTTGTACAGCAACCAAACAGTCAAGTTACCTCTTAGGCAGCAACCCTGCTGTTTGGAAAGTGCTTGGGAATTCATTCTGAACTAGCACTTCAGTGGAGCACAAGAAAGTTTCTAGTTTCTGGTCTTTAATAGCTACTAAGCTATTAAATAGCTACTTTTTTTGTGCTACTAAGGAGCTGTCAAATAGAAGCATTAATAAATAATTATATTTATAAATCCCAAACTCAACAACTCCCCCACCCATCCTGGTAAAGAGAAAAAGACAAACCTTGAAACAGCTTTCCATAAGTTTGTCCCATGAAATCTCCTTCTTCCTTCTTAACCTCATGGAAATCCTCAGTTCAGATACAGTCTGAGCTCTACTTTTCACTCACTTGAATGGCTACAGGAGTGCAATAAGGATGCCTTGTTATGTGCTAAATAATTGCTTGTTGGTTTCAAGGAAGAGCCAATATTAGAATTACAGTTTCAGTGAGGGTGTTGACAGTGGAACACCTTTCCACTTGGGTGTCATCTTTTTGTGGAAATTAATTCAAATCTCAATCTATGGCCTTCAGTTGATGCAATGTCTTGTAGGAGGTGGTTTCTGAGCTGCAAAGTTTTGATTCATATTTTCCTATCCACATCTGATTGGATATGATATCTGGAGCGTGAGATCCAGGTTTTCCAGTTTTTAAACAAAATATATACTCTGAGAGGAGGGAGCGAAGGTTTGGGA
>VZRX01016728.1:0-18462 GCA_013398075.1 Notiomystis cincta | reverse complement strand
GCTTTTCAGAGATAGAGGAAGAGAACCCTTGCTTTTATTTTACAACAGCTCATCCTTAAAAGACTGTACCCCATGAACTAGTGACCCACGAAAAATNAAGACTGTACCCCATGAACTAGTGACCCACGAAAAATGCAGCTGTGGGAAGACAGCTTTGCTCATGGGATAATCTCACATGCAGCAGGTTTTACTGGGTGGGACTGCGTTCGTGAAAATTAGAATCGTGTTGAAAAAATTCACAAAGAACTGTCTCATAATAAAAGACCCCATGGCATAGCAAAAGAGACTCCTCTCCCTAAATGAACCGGAAAAAGAGGTTAACAGTGACTAAGAATCCCATGTTTTGTCTCCTTGTGCCGCCAGTAAGAAAAAAAGAGAGTCTGGGGCAGGGGGTCGATGTTCTAAAGATTTGTATTAGTTCTCATCATCCTCTTTTAATTCTGCTAATAATTTTTTCCTTTTGTACATTATTAAAGTTTTGAACCTGTTTTGCCCTCAAAGTATTTTTTATCTTAATCTTTAGCTCAGCCCATGAGTTTTTAATTGTTCTCTCCCCTCCTCGGCTCAGCTGTAGCAGAGGAAAATAAGTGAATGGTTTCTTCGTGAGTGTACTGGCCTTTGGCAAATGTCCAACCCACAATACGGAGTTATCTTTTTATTCTTTATATTCTGTCATTTTCCATCCTTCCTGTCATTTGCACATCGAAGGCAGTGATTTTCTTTAAAATGCCCCTATTTTTTGTGTGTATCCTAGTTGTGAATATGTGTAGAAATCCAGAGGAGAATGTCTTGTGTAGAATGTGCTTTTATGTTATGCAAAGCCATCAGAAAAATGTCAGTTTATTCACTCAACAACAGAATTTCTTACCTTACATCTGCCGTTAGAACATGCTACCTAAGTGAAAGTACCTTAATCTGTTTATAAATAGGAATTTCTACAAGTATAGTACGATATTTTATCATCCAAATCGAGTGGACATAAATTGTAGGCAATATGTCTGGAAAAAAGTAATTTTTGAGAAGTGTGTGATAAAAAAGTTAAGTTAAATCTATTAAAGAATTTTGAGTGGTTTACAGACCTGTCTTTCCATTCTATTTTAAGAATTAGATGTTTCTTAGACAAGCACATCCCATCTACTCAATAAGTGTCTGTATTTCTTAATGATGATGAATAAACTCATGACTATGCATGGTTATGGTAGGCTGAGAAGAATTGGTCGATTCTTGCAATTCTAAGGTTTCTGTCTCATTCCTTTTAATCTTTGTATATTTTACACAAAAAGAACTGGAAAATTGGAAGTATAATCTGGGTATCTTGGATGAATTCAGACTGCAGATTTTTTTCTTGTTCTGAAGTGTTGGACACTGGCTGAGTTTTGCAAGTGTTATAGGACTTAATTTTCCACCTTTAAATATGTGGTTATTATGTTTTATTATGTGTTAGACCTGCTTTATTGTGCTTTTATTGCACTCTGAAGAGATTTGATTTGTATTTTTAAGATACTTAAATGTACTTTAGAATATATTAAAAGAAGAAAGATTGTTTGTAAGGTATTGAATTAGCTGAAAATAACGTGGGTGGTAACTCAAGTCAGTGTATTCAGTACATACATAAAGACTAAATTGGAGCTCTGTGTATCCCATTTACCCAGAGCCAAATGTACTTGAAAATGATACTAGCAAAGGATCCAAGCCCCGAATGCACATGACATTTTCTCAGGCTGCATTGCCACAACACTGTTCGGGTTAGCTCAGCTCCTAAGCAGAGGAAGCCAGAATTTTCCCGCCTCTCTTCTTGTTATCTGTGCTTTCCATTAGGAGTCCTGTTTATCCAACTGCAAAAGTATGTCTGCCTTTGTAACATGATCTGATAAATCTCCTTAATCTGCTTTCTGTAGTATTTCAGAGACAGGTTTCATTCAGCTCATCATCAGATGCCAGAGCAGGACAGAAAAGCAGCAGGTTTTGTACCTTTCCCCTCCTGCATCAGGGAGATCCTTGCTGTTCCAGTGGAGTGGGAAACAGCTCTGTGTGCCACCCTGAGAGATGGGAGCAGAAGCCAGCTCAGATATGTTTTTTCAGGATACTTTATAGTAGAAAATAATGGAATATGCTGATATCTTTCTTTTCTTTCAGTTAGCCTTAGGAAGGTAATGAGATGTACAGCACAACCCCAGTGAACTCTGTGTGGTTTGTTCTTCATTCATGGTCCTTTACCAGGCGTCTCGGTCTCACTTGAATCCATCTGTAGCTTCAGAGTTGTTGGACGATTTGCTTCAAGGATTTATCTGCCATTTCTAGGTCTTCTGTACCTTGAGGACTAATCTGAAACCTTTAGGTTTCCTAAAGATGGCCATACATATGTCTCTGAACTGTTAATCATGAACATTTGTATGCAGGTATTTAGGCAGATAATTTTGGTTGATGAGATCCATTTATTAAGCACTACAAGGGGTTTAACTACTCTCTCCATGTTAATGTGCTGTTCTCCAAGCAAAAATAGAACATTCATGCTTGATTGATGTTTAAATAATTTCATTATCAAGGAGAATAATAGGATGGACATTGACAGCTTGAGAGAAAGCCAATGCTGATTAGAATTACAAATTTGTTAAAAGAAATTATTACACTCTTTGTAATCAGCATAATGCCTCATTGAAACAGCTTGAATAACTACAACATTGCCCTTTAAATTCTGTGTTTATAAGGAGAGGGGAATTATCTGTCCTTTTTAGAACTGAGTTAAATAAGAATATTATCCTAAACCAGCATTTTTCTGATAGGGCCCTTGTAATGTGTGTAAGAATTTTAAGTGGAGAAAATTCTATTTTAAAGATCCATTTTATTTCCTTTGTTAAGGAATTTACTATTTTATTAACAATCTGTTTCTAAATGAAAATTAAGTAGGAGTAGCATAGACTACAGCTATATCTATACTTCCCAGAACTGCCCCCTAAAACTTTGGTATAAGGTGCTTAAAGAGTTCCTTCAAAATCTCTCCTAGCTTGTCTTTGGGTGATCCTGTGCCAATCCTGTATTCCCCATTGCAGTTTTTTTGTACCTTTAAACTGCAGCTGGGAGGACTCTTCAAAGCAGCTCACTTGACCTTGCAGCTAGAATGTTTACACATTTTTACCTGGCTTGAGACTTTTTTTCTCTCCAAGTAGCAGAGGAGGGAGAGTTTTGCTCTCAACCTTTTGGCTTTTGGCTGGAGAGGGACTGAGATCTGCCTCAGTGGCTCCTATTGCTTTTTGGACTGTTTTTAGATCGTTTCTTCATCCCAGAGCAGCTCACCATCTCCGGGACGCTCGGTGGGACTCTGCCCCAGACCCGGTGGGGCTTGGCTCTGCTCAGCCCTTGGGGCTGGAAGCTGAGTGAGAGACCTGTGGGAAACCCACCAGCCTCCACCTCTGGGACAGGAGGGGGGTTCAGTGTCCTTTCCTGCCCTGTGCCTGGGGGAGGGGGAGCACCTTTTGTTAAATAAACAGGTTTTTTCACTTTCATTTCAGAAATTCTTTTCCTGAACCCATGGAGGAGGGGCTGCTGGGACCTGCTTGCCTGGTAGACAGGAGAGAGAGAGGGAGAGAGAGAGAGACCTTTTCGGTTTTTTCCTCCTGGATTTGTGTCCAAACTGACACAGCTAAATTTTATAATTGATTGGAAAGGAGCATACCACTAATCTTTAGCATTTGCTCTCTAGGAAGCTGTTGGAAGTGTTCATAAATTCTTCTTTAATGCTTCTAGTCCTAAAAGGAACTGAGAAAGGACGAGTGCCTGAAACTTCCTCTTCCCATCTGAAGACACCATCGGAAAATGGAACACTTGGCAATAAAAGTATTCAGAGTTTGCAAAGCAGACAAAAAGGGCAGATTCTTTAAGACTTTTAAAACTTTGTATGCTTGTGGAGGAAGTCACAGTATGGCAAAGAAATCCAGACCAGCTCATGTATCAATAAATACTACTTTGCTTTTGTAAATATAATTAATGGTAGGAACACAGTTCAGATATACTGACAGTGGTCAAAATGAGTTGTAGCTCTTGCTCTTACATCCGGATTTTGAATTTTAAATAGACAACTCTGTCGCATCCAAAAATTTAGTTGAGTCTACCGTAGAGATACAGGTCCTGATTCAATTCTGCCATAAATAGTTCCTGTTATTTTGTACTTGGATGAGGATGCAAAGTTTAGCAGTGAAAATTCCTAAGTTTCAAGTTGGTGAAGAGTGAAAAGTGCCATTCCATGCTTCCTGGATTCTCCTGGACAATTTTGTTGGCAGTGTTTGAATATGGGTCTGGCCAAGAGTCCAGCTAAGGCCAAAACCAGTAACACTGCTCTTTACATGGCCTGGTCACAGAAATCCACTGCAGCTTCCAGCCAGAGCTGAGCTTTTCTCTTTGCTGCCTTTCCATAGTGCATGGCTGTATGGGACACATATATTCCACTTTCCTTATTCTCATTTCTTCTGTGTTTCTGCTGCAGCCTTTATTGCATGGATTTAGTGGCTCCTAGAATGGAGTAGCTTTGTATTCACCCCTCAAAATCAAAGCAACAGTAGAGGGCTGACTTGTGCACCATCAGTGTGTCTGTGACATATCCAGTGTCACTTGCTCTGGATGACTGGGTTGTTTTCAAATGGATTTTTTTTCTTCCTTGTGCATTTAAAATTCTGATTGCAGTAAGTAGGAGAGTAAAAGACAGGAGGGAAGAAACAAACCCTGAATACACTACTGCAGAGTACATCTTGATCAAAGGCTTCTGAATAGATACAAAGCAATTTTCATTATTTAGAGTACAAGAAGCCAATTTCACCTCAGTTTTATTTTCATAACCATTCCACTGTAAACAAGATTTGTACTGATCCACTACTCTAGCAGAGAAATGAGAACTCTGATATTACCTGCAAATTTCATTATTTGTTTGGTGAATAATTTGAATTAACTGTCTGTAACTTTCCCTTTGCCTTTACCACTAACCGTATGTTCTGCTCATGACTGAGTGGAGCATGTTTTACTGTAGCCTCAAAATATGAGTTGAGCTGATGATTCCCCCTATAAGAATGCAAGGCAACAAGGTAATTAATTTTCTTTGAAAGTCAATTGGATACTTTGGGAACATCTTGATGTTTCACAAGGATGATCTTTCAGCTGGGAGTATTGACAGTTTTTGCAGAAATACCAAAGAATTCCTGCAAAGAATTTAAATCTGTAGCCTTGCTCTTCTAAAACAAAATCAGCTGAAGGGAACAATCAAGCAGCATGTGTAAGTAAAAATAACTCTGTACTTAGTTTTACACTGCCAGCTCTTCACAGAATACTTGGGAAATAAATGATTCTACTGCATCTCTGAGATACTGATGCAGTTAAATTTATCATTATTCCACTTTACTGAATTTTTTCTATCCTTTTACAAAACAAGGGATATATTCTTTCCTCAGCTCCAGAAGCTTCAGTGAAGTTTAAAATTGGTTCAGCTCCATTTATACCAATAAAATTACACCTATTTTCCCTAGCAGGCTTCAATGAGTATGGCTGAGACACACTTTTACCCAGGGTAGATCAGTGCTTTCCTTCATTTTTTTGTCAGTAATATATTTAAAAGAAAATAAATACCTGGTCAGGAATGGGATTTCAGTAATACAAAGCAGTTAAATGTTTTGCTTAACACTGTTTATTCTTGCATATGTACTCAAAGGAAATGGCATAGAAAATGGTTGTCAGAAGCAATAATCAGTGTCATGCAAGAACTTAATTACTTGCAGTGAAGGTCTTTTTCCTGTAACTGCACAGTTACCCCCATTTTTTATTCAGTCCTTAACTGAGCCATTACTTCGCCTTGTGTCTTTGCTCACATTTAGGGTTTCTCTGAGTACACCTACTCCTAGTGCTAGCTATGTGTAAAAAAAACCACCTGTAGCTGCTCTACCAGAGTTGTTAATGCTGCCTTTCCAATTTTAATTTTTTCCCCATTGCTAAATAACCCATCTGCATTCTGGAAATCATCAGTTCAAAACAGCTGCTACAGTGATATAGTCAATTAGCTGTTTTTCAAACAGGGAGAAATCACTCAAAGAAGGTTTGTGCTATAATGAGGATTTTATTTGTTATGTCTTTACTGCTTCTGTTTTTTAATGCAGCAAAATATTCAGGTCAGTATCCTATCTTTAACTGGAAAGTATTGCTTATGTCATAGAAAAGGAAAGAGAAGCATCTGTTCTGCCACCTTGTAAAGTATCTGGTAAAGGACAACTACCTACATAGTTGTACCAACCAAGTGTACAGAAGAATGTCAAGGGTAAAGAGTGATGGGTGAGATGTTAATTGGTGTTTTAGCATCTACAGAATGTACAGTGGTGGTAACTGGGGGAGAGCCTGAGCTTGGTGGGAACAGTGACCTGAAACATCCTGGGTGGTAGTTGTGGTGCAGATACAGCCCTTTATTTCCCTCTCTTCTCACATTCACTTAGTCCTTGTTCTGACATCCCTTCCTTAAATAATTGTATTGATGTGTCTATTTTATCCTTCACTTATAAGTCTTAGATATCTTCCACTGTAAGTAAGTTAATCTCTACACATAAAAAAATTCATTTTATAACCCACTAGAAATCATTTGTAAGACTAATGCAAAAGAAGATCAAATAAGGATACACACATGCATAAAGTGTTTGACAAAAAATAATTTGTTTCTCCAGTTCCAAGTCTACAAAATCCTCTTTGACTTTGCAGCCAATTTTTATGGGTTGCAGGCGAAACTCCTAAGCAAAATATAAGTAGATTTTGGTTCTCTGCTTTACAATTTGTGTTTGCTGGGAAAAACAGGGGAAGCAATTCAGATGCTTCAGCTCCTTAACTGCTAAGAAGATTATTTTCTTTTTCCAACAAAAAGGCTTGAGAAGTAAAAACCTTTGCTCCATTTGGTCACAAGGGGTGGAGAACAAGCAGTTACGTCTGTTTGGAGGGAACAGGGACAGAGACTGAGCCCTTTGTAGAGGGAAGCAAACTTCCCCAGTATGGAGAAAGGGATTTTGGAGACCAAGTGTTGTAATACTGGTCCTGCACATTTATATGTACAACCACAGAAGAGAAACAGTATACTTTGCTAAAAAGTTTTGTATTGTTGCAATCCAGTTTAAGCCCAGAAGAGCAAAGAAAACCAAGTCTCTGTGTATAAACCGGAAAGAACTGTAGAGGTTCTTTAAATATGCCAAAACAAGATTAAAACCGAACGCGGTTAGATGTTGGTGCCAAAAAATTGATATGCTTTATTGAACAGTAAAGAGAGGCGAAGAGAAAGGAAGAGAAAAGCAGGGAAAAGTTAGAAAAGGCCGGAGTTACTTTAAAAGCAAAGCATAGGATAGGTCACCAGCCCACTGTGCTCCCTTCTGCTGCTGCTGGGACAGGCTGGGGGGAGCGCAGCGGTTCCTGATCTGCCCTGTCCCATCTCGGAGCAGTTTGGGTGGAACGCGGCCCTCAGGCGCGGTGGTCAATGGCTGCGGCCCAACCTCGGCCCGCTCACGGGGCTCCCGTCATGGGACACAGGGGCAGGGTGGGGGTTCTGCAACTCACTTGGGGTTTGGGTCCAGGGTGGGGGTTCTGCAACTCACTCGGGGTTTGGGTCCAGGGTAGGGGTTCACAGCTCACTCGGGGTTTGGGTCCAGGGTAGGGGTTCCACAGCTCCCTCGGGGTTTGGGTCCAGGGTAGGGGTTCCACAGCTCACTCGGGGTTTGGGTCCAGGGTAGGGGTTCCACAGCTCACTCGGGGTTTGGGTCCAGAGATGCAGCTTTGGGGGCTCTCCCCCGGCAGGTGATGCCGGCTCCAGGAGGCCTCAGCGTGTCTCACAGCAGGTGATGATGGGGGTGGTGGGGAAAGGCAAAGGCCAGGGATTCTGCCCTTCAATTTCCCCTCCACACTCTGCACCAGTTTCACCTCACTTTTTATGGGCCCCAAGGCAGGCTACTCGGTCCACCCTGCACAGAGCCTTCAGGTGTTCAAGAGTGATTGTGATAAGCAGACACAATGATGAAGCATTTTTTGAGGCTTTTTGGCTCTTACATATATTCATGTATTGTGTTAATATATTCTCTTAGCATCAGGGTATAGAATGAATTCTGTCATGGTTGTCCAGGTGGAGGTTTAAATCACCTTCACTTCTCACTGATAACATTCACAAAAATGTAAAAATGCATTTTTGAGAATGGTGTTAAAAGTCTGTTTTATTCCTCTATCATTCTGGACCATCAGATAATACTGAAAGTTCTGCTTTGGAAAGATAACAGGCAAGAAGAAGAAGCTATGAATATTGTGGGATTTGGCAGAATCGCAGGTTCCTTTCTATGGAAGATTTGTCTACATGGATTGTTTTTGGGTTTTTTTTGATAGGGTCACTTTTTGTATGCAAATGCTCTATTTAGGATAATTCTCTTTTTTTAAATTTATTTATAGATCTGTTAAATGCAGATTCTTGCAGATTAATATTCTACAGTGGCTGCAAATAAAAGCGTTTTGAGCCCGGTCTTGAACAAACTGCAGCTAAGTCAGACAAACCTGTCAAACATTTCTGACATAAAATAGCCATGGGTTCCAAATATGAGTTTTTGAAGAAAACTGCTTAGCCTTGTCTTTCATGAA
This sequence comes from Notiomystis cincta, assembly GCA_013398075.1. Taxonomy (NCBI): domain Eukaryota; kingdom Metazoa; phylum Chordata; class Aves; order Passeriformes; family Notiomystidae; genus Notiomystis; species Notiomystis cincta. The sequence continues at coordinate 9,837 of VZRX01016728.1, read as the reverse complement.
AGGCTCAATAAACTGAGATTTGCTGTGTAAATATCAGGGGGTTTAAGACCTGATCAATTTAAGGTATTCCTCTTTTGAAGAGTTCAGCATGCAACAATTGTCTCATAGGTAGTGAGAGAGTGCAGCACCTGAGAAACTTCTGGTAGCTGAAGAATCACAATTATTTCTCCTTAAGAGGAAATCTAGTGAACATGCAACATCAGCTTGAAATATGTTGTGTGTAATCTATTATCATTTCACTGATAGAGTGACTTGTACTCTGTAAGCTACAAAGGAAAGTCTTTGTCTTGGATAGTTGATAAAAGTCTTTCTTTTAAGTTTGTGTATTTTCTTGTAACAATAGCTTTAATTTTGCAAATCTCCAGCACTTTAGTATCTGTACATTGCCTTTAGGCAACCTGCTTACAGTCTTTAGTTTGTCAGAATATTCTGTTCCTCTCCACCCCTCCATCTACACTGATTTTCTGTGCAGATGTAAAGTGGTTTTGCTGAAAATTCAGTGCTAATATAAGAAAATGCCACTATACCTAAAAACATAACTTAGACACAGTACTGTCCCCACAGCTTTGTGGCTGCCAGGGCTCCTCTACTGGAAGAACAAATGCATAACTTTTCTTTTTAGTGTGGAGCAAGGCAGGAATCTCCAGCCATTGAGACAAGCCCTGGGATGTAAATCATGCCTCACCAGAGCCTCTGGCTAGAAAAGAGAGAATTCACATGTATGGGTTTCTAATTATACTGTAGGAAATTATTGGTTTTTATGAAATGGTGACATTTCTCTCAAAAAGCAAATAGTTTCTCAGAAAAAATAATTATACTGATGAAAGTATAATTTTCTTTTAAGATGTTTTCTTAAAATGAAAATGTTTTCAAGCAGCCATTAAGAGTCATTAGAGTTATTAGGAGTGTGATGTTATATCCCAGTAGCTGAATTCAGTAGTAACACCTATTGCTGACAGCAGGTTACAAGACAATTACATAATTGATATTCTCAAAGTCACCAGCAAATTGCTAGAAAGAATAGAGCTGTTTCTATGGTTCCAAAACAAAGGGTAGAATTTCACAGGAATTTATGCTTATCCTGCTCAGTCTCATGTATAACACTTATTATCATAAAAACAGACTATACTGACTTGTGGTTATTGAGGATACAGCCACACAGATATCAACAAAATACCTGTGGTCCTCATGGAATGACTTTATTTTAATAACAAGTTGTAAACATCACAAGGTATTTACAGTGACAAATAGACACTTATCACTCTTCACTCACTGCATACTCTTACTTGAAAAGCGTATTTCTGAGGGGGATAAAGAGTAATTTATCACATGTTTTCCTTGGAATAAATGACACAGCATATGGGAATGTTACAAAGGAATTCTCAGTGGTAAATTTAATTTGAAATCTCTTGGGTGAGTGGAATGACCTTTCAGCTAGTGAAACTAATATACTTTTAAAGAGCACATTTTTCTTATTATTGTAAGAAAAATCACTGTTGCTTACTTGAGAGTTCTACTTACATCAGCTTGTTGCAGCAAATAAACTTCTGAATTCTTAGTAACTAAAAGTAAGCAAATATATATGGGATTCCTTCAGATGTCTACAAATTTATATAATTTGGGTCCACACCACAAGTATGAACCAGTCATGAAGAAATCATTGGGAAAACCTCAGTGAAAGACTGGATTTGGACCCAACCTGTAGCTATATTAGCACTTTCTTTTACCTAATGTAATTGTTTTTGAAACAAAACCACTCTGAGTCAAATCTTTCTGTTACACACTTAGGCAATTTCACTGACTAGATTTCTCATTCTCTTTTCCTGTTGAAAGATTGTTTATAAACGTTTATTAAATACAAATAGCACAAAACTGTAGATGTGAAACATTCCTACTAATAGTGGAAACTTAACCCAGAATAATATTACAGCAATAACACTTAAGAACATTAAGGATGCCATTAAATAGAACCAGGCAGCACCTGCTAATTCAAGTTTGGGGAAAGAAAGCAGGGCCCTGGGCTGCATGTAATTTTCTTTACTCTTTAGAGAGTTACTATCTTTATTATCAAAACATCATGTGGTTCACCTAAGGGCAGTACAGAACTAGAAGCATCATTTCCCAATTAAATTTTTTTTAATGTAAAAAAGCAGTAAGATAAACATTCTTTCCCATGCCAAAAGGTACCATTATACTGGTTTTCTGTGGGACAAATTTTTAAAAGGCCTTTCATACTTTGAGCAAATAATTTTGCTTGTTCATCTGTCATTTATGTTTTCAAATTTTGACAGCCTGATTTGTTATGAAAACAACATAAGGTGGGGAATTTTCCCCCTTTATGCTTGCATGGTGGTCAGTGCAATGTGATATCCCATGGTTCTGGTGGACTGAAATGCAATTCAAATTGTAATAACCTCCCCTGCCAAGCTGAATGCAGGTCTGCATGTGGCATGAATGTCTCTACACTCAATGGAAATAGCCTGGATATCATATCTGTATGATATCTGTACTCACCCCTCCTAAAGGGAAGTTTAAAATCTGATTGGTTGAAAAGAATAAACTTAAATTATGTCAGGTTCCATTTCTCTCTCTGAGTCACCTAAGTAGTTATTTATAATGATAGCAAGATTTTATTTAATCTGTTGCTACATGAATGTCACTTACCCAGGAGAAGTTCTACATCTGCTTCCCCTCCTGTAGTAATTCCAAGCACTGAGTTGTAAAAGCAGCAAACTACAGTTTGTGAAGGCAAGGTGAGCTTTAAGGGGGTGTCCAAATTGAGTTTTGCACTTTTCTTCATTGATTTCTTACCTAGCTGCTCCTGGTTATGAATTGTTGTATGTTAAATCTCAGCAGTGTATTTACAAAATGAAATTACTGAGCATACACCTGGGATGGATAAAACATAAATTGAAAGCTGTAATAAGTGACAGCTTTCCTGTTCTGAAGTTTAATCAAATTGCCTCCTGAATCTTAAAAATAAGAGACAGTATTTTCTCAAAAGCTTAATGTGTTAAAAAAAGTTAGGATAGATCAGAAAAGAGGGAGTAGATCGTGTACATTTCATAGATACTCTCTTGTAGTGCCTGATGTTTCTTTTTGTTTTCTGTGGAAATAAATTAGTTTTTTTATTCTTACAGAGGAATTTAAGAATTGATCTGAAAATTCTATCCATCTTTGAAAGTGGTATGAGTGATGTTATAGAGAAAAGAAAATACTGTTACAGACAGGTTAAATAATTACTTTAATACCCAGCTAATATATTGCAATTTCTATCCATACCACTGTTCTATTTTTCCTCTCTGTGCCAGTTTGGATACAAATTCAGGAGGAAACAACCCAAAAAGGATGTCTCTCTCTCCCTCTCCCNCTTTGCAGTTTAAAGGTACAAATGCATCCTAGAGATCAAGCAGCAGATGGGAATACAGTATTGTCATAGAATAACCCCCAAACACTCTCATAATGTATAGTATGGTCATGTGGGCTTCATTTATCAAAAGCAGTTGGTTTATCAATGAGAAACTTTTTGAGTTTCTGGTTGGTGTTATGGGGATGGGGTTGTACACCATCATTTGAACACAAGAGCAATTTGATGTATTTAAGTTTGGTCAGCAAGAAAGATTTTATTTCCCCCTCTTCTTTTGCCCTTATTTCTTTTTTCCCCCATAGTCTATTTGAAGTGTTTGTTTTTTACCTTACCAAAATTGCTTTTTTATGTAACCTTTTGATGTTGCTGGGTTGGTGGGGCATTGTCTGGATTTTGGCAGTTTGTATCTCAGGACCATCAGTTGTGCAGCTCTCTAAATGCCTGTGAATTTGGCACTGCAGAAGGATCACAAGGAGAGAGCAAGAACCTTGTCTGCAATTCTTTTTCTGATTTTCTTATCTGTCCTATGTAAACACAGAGATTTTTATGAAAGACATAATTTATTGAGTGCTCTTTAAAGTGGAACAATAACAGGGTTTGTAAGAATCAATCTTTTTGGGGTTCTCTTATCGTTAATAAGTTGAAGTTTTAATTTTTCACTCAGTCCTTTGGATCCAAGGATATACTTGGGCATTGTTGAAGGAAAGGACAGAGCAGTCACTGAAATACATCCAGGTGTTCCCACTCCAGATCAAGAGGTCTATATATAGTGTCCCACGTGCAGTCAATAAATAGAAATCCAGCTAACTGTAATAAATGCATAGATGGAGTGAGAGCAGCACTGGGTTTGATGAGAATGTGGTTTCAAACTGATGATGCCTTGCTGTGTTTTCTTATTATAACTGATATTTTAGGCAATAATGAAGTTTTTAAAGGCAAGTCAAAAATGTTCTTTCAGGTATCTGAGAAAATCACCTTTAACAGCAGTTGAGACTTAAAGCTGTCAGTTGGCAGTGTAATACATTTCTAGGTATTGTTTGAATAAATGAATTTCCATATTTCTGCTACTGCTGGACCACACTCTTCCTACTGTCTACCTGAATTACAGTTTCAGTGTTATTCTGGACTTGTGGCTAATCCAAAAGTCACAGAGTTATGTGCAATGGTTGGTGGTTTTCCATTAGTAGTATGATGTTATAAATGGTCAGTTTTCAAATTTATTTAATTTCTCTTTTAAATAGGCCTTGGACAAAAATTTAGCTTATAAAATATAACAGTGATAAATACTGCATGAGGTAAATCAGCCACTCTTTCATGTTTTGTATTAAGGGCTCTGAGATCCATCCCAATCTTATTTTTGGGGAATGGAGAAACTTGACACAACCCCCCTCACCATATCCATGCTTTTTGTGAATTTGATCATTCTGTGCATTATTTTATTTTAATGGAAAACACTTTGATGTATTTCACGTTTAAATGTTAATACATCTAACCAAGGAAAGTAAGGAGATAATCTGAGTTGTACTGACTTGAATTTGCTGTAGCCTGAGGGCTTGCACTCAGGCTGTGCTTTGGGAAGTGTGAGAGAACCAGTTTAAGCCATGATATGTGGTCCCAGAGAGATGAGCAGGCACTCTGCAGGAGCAGTGTCATGAATGGCTGTGCTCTGCCCTCACTTTCTCAAGGTAGATTCAATTTACTGCCCAAGCTCTTGTTTATATTGCTTATGTCTGTAGTTACTAAGGATTAAATCAAAAATGTGTTTGGAAAAGACAGAATTTAGGGCAGTTTTATATGTGGTCTTCTAATAATTTTTGTGTTATTTACACATCTGATGTCTCAGCATGCAAAGTCAGGCTTAGAGCAAGTGTGTTTTTCTGTTTGTCTAACTTATCTAAAATTTATAGCATTAATTAGACAGAGGAAGTTTGTGATTCATGCAGCCTTTTATTTTATGTGACAGTACAAAAGTACTGTGCACTCAGGAGCCACTGCTAACATTTGAGGACGAACTGCTGAGGAGCATTCTTGAAAGCTGCTTATGTGTCTGTCTAAGAGGAATGTGAGCCTCAACTCCAGCAGCTATTACATTCCAAGAATATCCAGAGCATATTCCAGCTTCATATTTAATTTATGAGGATAATGCATAAATCTGTATCATCCTATATAATTAAGATATTTTCTGTGATTTTTCTGGAGGAGAAATATTTCAATTAGAAATGAAATTGTTCGTTTCTAAGGAGAATGAAGACAACCAAAGAGGTCAAGATGGAGGGGGCCTGATCCAGTGAGTGGCATCTCTGCCCATGGCAGGGGGATTAGAACTAGACCAGCTTTAAGGTCCCTGATTCTATGGAAACAGCTGGTTTCTGCTGTTATCATTCCACACAGGAAACTTAAAATACGGTTTGGTCAAAGAATCAAAGGCAAAATACAAATCTTGGACTGATAAATCGTTGAAATTAATGATTGCATTAAGTAATTTTTGGGGGAGAAAATGAATTTCATAAAAAGCATGATGTCCTACATGGATCCAGTTTAACCTATTAGGAATATAGAGAGACACTTTCCTGAGTTTCTGAGGTTTTTCTTTTTAATCACAGAGTTAATCCAAATCTCTGTACTGGTTTTTTTTTGGTATATTCAGTATCCTGCTATTTTTTGTTTAATTTAAAATGTTGTTCCAGACAGTAATGACATAAATATGTCTAGAGAGTCTGTTACCTTATTGACTCTCCCAACTTATTGTAGAGATGCACCTCACTGTTAATGAGGGTGATTTATCTGCTCAGGATAATCACTACATGAATAGTACTTTACAACATGGATTACTGTAGTAACACTTCTGCAGTTTTATGCTCATATCCCAGTATCTTACTTTTCAAATGCCTTCTGTGAAAATTTTTAAATTAGCTTATCGCTTGAAAACATTTGTGAAGGACTTTTGTACCTCAGTATTATTTAATATGGTTGTTATGGCAACCATATATTTCTCTTTCTATTTTATCTATGAAAAGACAGTGCCTGTACCTCTAGCAAACAGGGAAAAATAATTTACTTTTATTCCTACACATGTGAGTTGAGCATGAAGCATAAAAGGATTTGGTCTGTGCTTTCTTCCTCTCAGATTTTACACAGACACACAAAATCTTGATCAATAAGATTGATTAAAATACATGATACTGCTGCTTTTGCAGGCTTTGTGGTGAGATAATTACCTGAAATGAGGAATGAGATTCCACAGGCCCAAGTGCACAATCCCAGACTCAGAGAGCAGCCCTGAAGAGAAGAATCGAATTTTGCAGGTAGACAAGTCTCCCTTATTTTCATTAGGAAGTAAATCTTAAATGGCAGGATCTCACAGTCTCTAGCATACCTGTCTAGCACCCTAAAAATGTTCATATTAAAACCCTTTTCTGGAGGAAAGTGAGAGAAATTACTTTGTAAAAGCAAATTCTTAAATCCTTGGTGCATCTTACCTGTTTACCAGGCAACAGTGTGTGTATATACACAGTCCTCCACTCAAGTGATTAAGAAATATTTAGATTCTGGGATGAAAATTAATCATTTGTGTATCTATAAATACGAGTTTCTTTGTAGATACAAATCTCTTGCCCTCAGATGGATGCAATTATGGAACTGCATTGTTGGTATTGAAATTTAGCTCATACTTTTTAGATAAGAGAGGTTTCAAATAATTTCATAACTGATACTTATGTTATCAATTTCAAATGCATATTTCAAATTGAAATTGCCCTTACAGTGAAAGTATCAATCAGTGCCCCTTCATGGTTTAAGAACCAGTGTTACAGCCAAGGCTCATATAAAGCATCATTTAGTTTACTTGTTCTGAGTAATGACAAGGCATTTTCTGTTTATAGCAGGTGCATACTCTAATTAAAATGAACAGAACAGAAGCATTAAGAACAACCTAGGATTTCTCAGACTGAGAAGTATAATAAAATGTGGCAATAATTATTTCTAGTGTGTATCAGGGTATTACAAACTAAGCTTTTGGAGTCCTTACCTTGAGAGTTAATCACTACTAGTTAATTGAATTTGTGATCTGACAAAGCCCTATCTCCATGATCAAACAGCCTCTAAAGCAATACTGACATTCAGCTAAAATCTAACCTCTTACACCAGTCAGTGGCACAAGAGTCTATTCTCTGGATCTCTACTCAGCAAAGTGGTTATTGAAATTTGTGATAATTTAAGTTTTATAAGACTATACAAAGAATGTCTTTATTGAAAGGAAGCATATAGCTTAGAGAGGAAATTTTATATAAAACTTAAAAGGTGTCTAGGAAATAGAATTAGTAACATAGGTCTGTAAGACAAGGTAAAAGTTGTTTACTATAAAGCTGCTATGAGTTTGTATTGTCTTTTAATGGGCTCTGAATGAAGTATTTATTTGCCTCTTGGGAAAATAAATTCAAATTTGAATAATACAGAAAGCATAATAATTCAGAATAAATCATTCATGGACAGATCTAGAGTCAGTAGGAAGTTGTGCTCTGCTGTGATGTCACTCAAGGAGCAGCCCCATCAATCTTTGTTAATCAGATAAGCTTGCAGGTGCTCCTGAAACCTCTACCCTGGGCCTTTAGTAGTGGCTAAGGTTGGGGAAACCTTGCTCCAGTTTGGCTGCTCTGAGAGTAAATGCTCAAGAATTGGAATTACTTTTGGGAAATGGATTAGCACTTTGTATAAACAAACTATGTACTCTAAGATCCCCTTCTAATTTATGATCTTTCAAGGATATTTACTGTCTTCTGGTGATGAGATAAATATATTGAAAGCTGCCTGTGCCATGTCCAATCAGCAAGAGAAGTTTTAAAGAAGATGGAAAGCATTTAGGGCTCACTTGTGTGTGCTGCTCTCTTGTTTATCCATAAAACAGGGCCTTTAACTGTATTCCTGCATCAGGGAGGTATGCTGGCCTCTAGGATCAAGCACAAGGGTCTTGGAGAAGTCATGGTGCTAACTCAGTGGAACTACAGTGGAGGGTGTGTTATCAGCATGCTAATCTCTGATATGGCAGGGTTATCAGAATGCTAATCTGTCTCTCTTTTGATTTAACAGCACAGAGCAAAGCACACAAACACTTCAAATGCACCCTCTTCTTTGCAAGTTGAAGCTTCTGCTTTATTTGGAAGAATAATAAGCAAAGAAAAAAATGTGTTGATTATTTTCTGTCTTTGCTGAGCAAATTAGCTTTTTGCTTCTGGGAGTTTGGGGGTGGTTGTTTATTTTCTTTCCTTTTTCCCTTTTTCCCTAGAACACTTATGTCACACTGGGGTCACTCTGAGGGTCCCAGGCTACCACAGAGTCCATTCCATTCAATGTCAGTCAGATCCAAGAGGTGGCTTGCACATCATTCTGGAGTCCCCATCTCTTCTAAACTCAAACCACTCACCTGGTTTATTGCAGGAAAAGAATACAAAATAGTGGGCTGTACCGTGAGCTGGTTTCATGCCTGTAGTAGAAGATGTAACTTTGGCAGTTTATCACCCAGGTTGACCATTTCTCTCATGAGCAAGGGCTACTTAAATCAGAATATCTGCTGCATAGGCTGTGTGAACTCCCAGAGTCTGAGGGAGCAAGGATTTGATGCTCTGATCCAGGGAACTCCTGCTGAAAATATTATTCCATCCTGTGTGACTTTTGTTATATTTCAGTAAATGTCTGGCTCTTAATCATGTGTTATAATATACATTCACTTTTGACATTCTGAGGGAGAAAAACTCCACTTTTTCATAGGGAGAATGTAAACATTTAAAGTGTAGCATAATTGGCATTTCTGCGACAAACCTTTTTCACAGGAATTTGTCATACCAAATATTTAATTAAATTGAGGTGAAATAGTGTTATTCATGCAAACCAATTTTGTTAGAATAATTACATTGCTTCAGAAAGATTTTCCTGGACTTACATTCCCCATCCAGTACAGATTTATTTGGGAACCCTTCAGCTAAGAGTTGGTTCAGCTTCTAGAGGTCTCTAATAAAAATTGGTCTGTGTATCCTACTTGATACCTTGATAAAATAATTTATAATGTGTAAGTGCTCAGCAAATGACATTTACTGATAAATATTTTGTTTAAAGAAAAGAAAACAAAGAAAATTCAAATGCTAGCATAGTAAAACTAACTCTGTTTTCCTAAATACAAAAGTGGTGTCAAGTCTTCTCTGATTTCCTCTTGAGAGACTGCTAAACAAGTGGCTGCTTGCTGTCTCTGCAGGAAAAATTATTTTACAGATTAGCCCTTGCAGCTCCCAGGCTGTACCCCATCTTTTATGGGCAGCAGACCTCCTGAAAGCTGAAGCTGTGTGTGAACATTAAATGCATGCACAACAGAAAAAAACCTGGTGCCTTGAATTGACTGAAAACCCAAAAATATGTCATGCTTTGTAATGCCTATAATGGCTGTTCCAGGGACAGCCTGATCTCCAACCACAGATCCTTCC
>VZRX01016722.1:0-17657 GCA_013398075.1 Notiomystis cincta | reverse complement strand
CAACCCAACCCCTTCCATGATTCCCTGTTCTGATACAGAAAAGATCCAGCCTACCTGATACATCTTCAGAAATTTTAGAGACAACGAGTAAAATCCAGGTAAGATGAAAGTTTAAAAAGAATGATTTGCTCATTTGATCCTTTCCAATTCTGCCTCTTAGCTGCCCTAAGTCATTATTTGATTGAATGGCTCTGTCACATATAAATAATTTTGCTCCTGCACCATTGCACAGCACCCTCAGGTCTCGCTGCCATTATTTAAATGACCCTGGCCAAGGCATCACCACTGATTGTTATGACTAATTTTTGATTTCATCATCGAAACTGTCATCATAACTCAACAAGACCTTGAAGCACAGCTCATTTCCAGTTAAAAGACAAATAAAAATTAGTAAGATCTTGTAACTTTGGAGAGGAATTAATTTTTAAGAGTGGGATTGAAGTGGAACAGAGAGGAAAGCTGAGCTGGAGGACTTGTGTCTCTGCAGAGTTGGATCAGGGGCCCAGGGGATTCTCATGCTTCTATTTAATAATGAAAAATGTTTCTCGAGGGAAGGGACTGTGCTTTCCAAACATCTCTACATGGTTTGATGATCTTCATGATTGGATGGCCACAATTACTGGGTCTGGGAGCACAAACAAACAAAGAGAAGACACGACCCAAACCCTGCCCCATCCATCTCTGTGTTCACTGCTGGGACTGAAGTGCTTGGAACAGAGAAGTCACCAGGAGAGGGGAACTGCAGCTCAGGAGAAAACTCAGCTGTGGAACACAAGGTTAGGCTGTGCTCTTGTAAGGAAAGGAAATTCTCACAAGATTTAAATGAATTTTTTGGCCTGCTTCGACGAGTTCTGGAGCCATTCCTGGGAATAACCACATCCAAATAGTGTTAAACCATGGCTTCTATAAGGTCCCTTTGGAAAACTCCTTGACTACAGAGTGGAAGTGTTTTCTTGGGTTGTTTAATCCTCTCCTTATATAACTGTGTCCTCTTTGGGCAACTCAATTTCAGATCCAGCTGCTGTGGTCTGTTCTCAAATGTACCCAAAGTTGGAGAAGCTGAAAACTTTTTCTCTTCCTTTTTTTCTCTCCAGAACCCTGTGCATTTTTATAAACTGTACCTTGGAGTAAATATGGAAATCTCAGCCTTCGAAATGGTGAGTAATGTGCCAAACAGCAGAGACAAGAGATAAATCTGTTTATAAATCAGTAGAAATTTACTAGAGTGGATATAAATCCCAGTGAGATCTGGCAAATATTGTGTGTTATCATGAAGGCAGGTTAGATTAAATTCTCAAGTGTACTCCCTCAGCAGCCTCATCAGTGCCAAAGGTTGGACAAAAATTGTAGTGGCCTGAATTAGAAGCTTTAAAGCAGAATTCAGCTGTGAATTCTCAAGTTTTTTACTTATAACTTTAAGAATTGTAAATAACCAACAGCTACAAGCAACTAAACCACTTCATGCTCTCAGCCATGTTTAAATCCCAATCAGTTATTAATTATTTGATAATAATTTGGGCTAAAAATACCAGGGTTTTGTTTACAAATGCAAAAAATTACTGAAATGGAAATAAAGATGAGAAACATGACAGAATTTAGCATTTAGGAACATATTTGTCCTTTCAAGCAAAACTGGTTGGTAATTTAAATAAATTCATCATTATGGAAAAGGCTCTGAATGGAACATAACCATCTCTTAATGGAATATTTCTTAAAAAATATAGAAAATATGGACACTCCTTTAGCCCCGTGGCGTGGATCTGTTGTAATCAATCAATAACTGCTTAAACAGGTAACTTGAATTTTCCAAGCTTCTCCACAGGTGAGAAAAGTCAAGTGAGAGGGTTTTTTTTCTCTTACCTGATGAGATATTTAGTCTTGTTTACCCCAGAGCTGGGGGGGACTTTGGATCTGATCATTTTCCAAATATCCAAAATTATCTTGTGGGATAAGAAGGAAAGCATTGTAAATAAGCCAGCAATTTATTAAAGAGCTGCTCATCCCTGTTTTTATTTTATAGATCACAGTTCCCTTCAGTTCTTTGAAAAAGAGACTATCAGAAAAGAACAATATGCACAGATTTTTGGGGCAATTTAGCCTGAAAATCCTATTCTGTCCAAAAAGAGACTGACCTTGGCTGGCCTATGGTTAATGAAGGCATAATGATAATTATTGTTCTTGTTATGTTTGTTAAATGAGGCTCATGTCAAGAAGGTGAAGAACATGAATTTCCTGATATAAAAAGGAGTAGCTGAGCATACCCAGCACTTCCAGGAGGAATCAGCAGCAGTCAGAATTCTGTCTCCATTATCTGCTATTTCACATCATTTAGAGGAGTTCAGGCTGGTCCATGGCCATCCCTGTGTTCTGCAGTGACTCAGTGCAGACCTGATTAAAAGAAATTCTTGTGCCAGACAAAGTGAGCAGGCTCCATGTATTGTCAGAAAAATGTCACTCCAGGCAAGTTTGGATATTTCTGGGAAGATTCCTCTCTCTTTTTCCTGTCATGTTTGGTGAGTCCTGTCACAAGTGATTGCTGAGTACAATATAATTATGTAAATTCAGTGGCAGCACCATGTACAAACCCACTGTCTACAGAAGTCCTGCAGAACCAGCTTGTTCCTCATGTTATTGCTCATTATTCCCATTTCTTCACAGTTTTTGTGAGTTAATGTAATTAATACTCTGTTCAGGAACAAAGCTTTATTTTTTCACCTTCTTTTCCCAGTTTTGTAGATAGATAATTATAGATAAATGCAATTCTTGCCTCAATCTTTTCACACTGAAGTATTTTCTGATCATGGCACCAAACAAGGCTGCTGGGATCTGTCTTTCAGGTCTCCCAAAGCTGATGCAGGACTTTGGTCACATCTCCATCTATTGCAAGGGACATTGGGGCTGCCCCACGTGCAAAAATCCTGATGACATCCTGACCTGCTCTGGGAATCATCTGGTCTCGAGGTAATTATATTTACTTTGGTTTTCTCCTCTTCACCCATGCTTATTTTAGGATTAATTGAAAGAAGTTAGTGATTTTTTTTTTTGTTTTGTTTTGTTTCCTTGGGATGCTCAACCTCTCTGGAGTCAAACCAAGTCAGTCCAAACCTTCTTGAAAAACACTGAAGACCCCTTTTTGTTATTCTCCATCCTGATCAGCAGGAGGAAAAACTGCAGTTTAGTATAATTAATGAATATGATCCAAGTTTTTAACTTCTAATTTCAGTTCTAAACAAAATGCTTGAGGCAGAAGTTCAGAACTCACCTATATCCCAGTCTTAAGTATCTTGATTCAGAGCATGTAAATAATTTGTATTAACTTTAAAAATGATTACATTGAAGTGGATTTGGAAGCTGTCTATCGTGAAAATTGTGTTTTTAAAGAGGAATTAAAAAAGCAAACTTCTAAAGCTCTTCTAAATAACCAACACAAATCAGATGAGGATTTAAAGGATACTCTAAACAAAAGAATTTATCGATGCTGCCATGAAATTTTAGGGTGTTTATGCTCACTATTATTAACATTTTTTATTTCATGTTTTCAATTTATTTGTTCTTATGATCAGCTGTGATTATTAAAATTCTTCTAAAGCTATTTAAAGCTTAAATGCATCTCTGAATTTTATAGCAAGGCTTTGTGGCACATCCTGAGCTCGTTGCTTATTATACCAGTATTAGACTGGGGCAGACTCTTGGTTATCTCATTTCACAAAACAATGCAAACTAAATATTCATACCATTGATAGCTGTCTCTGGGAAATCTTGCCATATTAAATCTGCTTTTTGGTTTAATTCCTTCTAGTGTTGCATTAAAATTCATGAGCATCTATGTAAACAGAAAGTTTCCTTTCATCATTCATTAAAAATAACAAAATGCACCCAAACAGCTGAAATTCTAGCATCACATGAAATTTTTTAATGCAAATATCTCTATAATTACAGACACATTCCATGAGTGGTTTTTGGGTAGGATCTGTTCAGAAATAAGTTTGCTTTTATTAAATTCTGTTGAACACTGAAGTGCAGTGAAATAAAGTGCCCAGCAAAGACAAATGAGAGGATAAATTATTTAACGAAGTGAGCTTGACAGCTTAATTAATGAACAGGTTTTCTTTACATGAGTTAAGTCTTCCATGCTCTGTCTTGAACTGCTTGAAAAAGTTTTCCTGGCAGGCCCTAATGCTGATTTCTTCTGCCCTTGATAAGAGACACGTAAAGCAATTTATTCTGCTTCTAAACTTCACCCAGGACATCAGTTTGCCAAACAAACAGAGTTCCTACAAATAACTCCTCCTGGCTGACATTTAGCACACAAAACCAAGGCAGGGGAATTAAAATACCACCAGCAGGAGCACGAAGAGTGTTTTGTCTCCAAGGGTTTGTAGGAGGTGTAGATCTTGTCTTTGGCACTGGATGCTTCTGTCTCCAAGGGCTGGTGGGGTTGGAGTTCCTTGGTGAACTCCTGTGGGTTTTCCTGAGATGTCAGAGTCGATGAACATTAAGGAACCTTCCCTGGATGCTCTCACCCAGGGAAAATAAGGGAGAACTGAGGTGCGAAATCGGATTTGACTTTTGAGGGAAGCTTGTACTTTGAATTTTATCTTCCATGTGCTCTAACCTGTTCCTGCTCTGACAGGAAGGTGTGGGAATTTCATGGAACGAGTAGGAATTGTTTTGGGAACTGTGACTGACTGGATGGAAAAAGGCACACGAGAGAAAGTTCTGGATTTCTCTCCTGGCCAAGGCAGCATCAAATTACCTTCAATAATTGCACCAGCAGTGGGTGTAGGAAGAGAGGGTCTGATCACCTGAGGGGGTTTTATCTGACTTCAGGGGAACACGAGGGAGTGCTGAGTGCTTTGTGAAGATCCCATCCCTAAGGAGGCAAGGTTGGCCTTAGCAGAAGGAGTAAAGGGTTGTATTTATCTTCCATCTCTGCTGCTAAATTACGCTTTCCCCTGAAGCTCCAGTTATAGTGCCAATTTCCTCTGAATCCAGGCCAGAATTTGAATTTATAAATAAAAATAATGAGGTGTAACTGGTATTTAAGGCTCCTCTAAGGAAACGTTTCATAGCTCAGTATGGCAGAAACAGATTCTATGAATTCTGTGAATTTTCCACAGCCCAGAACACACCACTGAACTGATCTCAGGATAATTCTTAGTCTAGCCGTGCTTTTTGTCACATCAAGCTAAACCCTCTGTCCAGAATCCATCCCTGCTTTATGTTTATCTGGGAGCTCCTTCTTTTGAGGGGCTCTAAGAGGCAGCTGGTGTTGGGGGGAAGTGAAGCATTCCCAAATCCCAGCTCAGAGCCTCCCACATCACAGAGCAGTGACAGGTCAGAGGTCACTGCTAACACGAGAGGGACACAAAGCCCACTCAGAAAATTAATTCCTCAGGGTTTTCCATCCTCAGAGGAGAAATTCAGAGAATTCCCAGGGAGTCCAATTGTGCCACACAAGGATTTTGCTGCCGCTGCCACCCGGTGAAGCCGCAGCGTCTGAGGCCGCGGTGGGATGAGTTTGTGTACAAATATGTGTGAAAATCTCGGCTCAAGAGGGGAGTTTGTAACCTCTAAAGCAGGAGTGGGGCTTCATTTAAAGACAGAGTGTGAAATAAAGGTTCCCAGCCCGTGCACTGGCCGTAAACAGCTCGGCTCCCACCACACTCTGTTCCTCCCAGGAAGTCTGGCAGAGCTCCATCTTCCATCTTCCATCTTCCATCTTCCATCTTCCATCATCTTCCATCTTCCATCATCTTCCATCTTCCATCATCTTCCATCTTCCATCTTCCATCTTCCATCTTCCATCATCTTCCATCTTCCATCTTCCATCTTCCATCTTCCATCATCTTCCATCTTCCATCATCTTGCATCTTCCATCTTCCATCCTCCCTTCATTTCATGTACAGGCACTTTTCCTGAAATTTCACTCTTCTGAGTGCACCTTCTCATCAGAAATATCTTGTTTTACACCAATTAATTTCTATTAATTCTCACAAATCAGCTGTCTGATTCCCTGGTTTCAATCCATTGCTTCTGCACCTGCACAAAACACAAATCACAGATAATTATTCACCTAAAGGATGTCCATAAACCTTGTTGAAGCTGGACCAAAAATAAAGCAGTTCAAGGCCACTGTATTTTAGATAATTTTATAAGAATCAACTCTAATCTGTAATCACTTTGTGAAGGATGAAAGTTATAAAGACATCAGGAAGCAAAAATGCTCATTACAGCTCAGGAATTCTGGTGGCTGGAACATGTGAGAAAATACATTTAATTCAGAGAAGAAAGGGAGAAACAAAGACAAAGTAAGAAGGAAAGGAAAGCAAATTTGCTTTAACAGATGAGAAGTAAAAGATTTGAGACATTTAAATAAACAATGTTCTCTAAAGCAACTTCCAAGCTTTTCTGTTGAATGCATAAAACCCCTCCAGCAACAGTTTTAGTTTCAACATGGGAAGGTGGAAGGAGAGACAAAAGCTCCTGAGTGCTTTATTAGCTGCCAGCTCTTCTTGGAGTGGCAATAAATAAAAAATATTTCTCGTGAAATAAATTTAATATTTCACCAGGAAAAAGTGATTCTAATTTTTTTTCTCATGACTGACCTTAATAACTCTCAAATTTTGAAGGCACTCGTGATGTTTATAAGCTATGAAACTTTTCTACTCATGATTTAAATACAATAATTTAAATGTTATATTCCTAAAACCCTGGGATGGAGTGAAACGAGGTGGAGATTGAATCAGATGTTGAAGAAATGTCTTCTAACAACAATTAAAATTTCTTCCTCTGGAAACCTGATACAAAAGTCAGAAATGAGAAAACAAACAAACAAATAAAATCATTTTTATAATTTTTAAGCAGGACTCAGCTACTGCCATAGATGCTCCTTACAGATGTTATATTTTTAATATTTTTGATATTTTCTTCTGTTAGGAACAAGGCTGGGGGGACTCTGCTTCCTCAAATACACCTCCCATCCAAACCCTACTGCTCGCTTGGTGCTCTCCGTTTCTAAAGCCTCAGTTTATAATTATAATTTCAAATCTGTTCCTTTAAATCCACATGGTATATTGGAGACTGGATTAAAAAACAGTGTATACATATATATAAATTAGAAGAGTATAATTTACTTGAAGTCCAGCTGAAAGAGCTGATCCCAATTGTTTTAAGTTTTCAGCTAAAGCTCTGTTTAAGTCACTTTTAGTATTATAAAAAGCAAGCAAGCAGCTAATGAAAAAGAAATGGAAAAATATTAGAATGAAAATAAATTTAATTTTTTTTTCTTTAAAAAACCCTTCCCAAGCTGGAAACAAATGTCCTTAGGGCAAATCAGGTTAAAACAAATCTGCAGTTGAGTAGGAATCGTTTGCAACTTTTTCTTGGAGTGGTCAAGAATCATTTTCTCTGGATTATGTGATTAAAGAGATCAAAGAGCCCATCCCTGCTTTGCATAAACGTCAGCAAAATTCCATTTTCCTGCATGCCAAGAGAACAGGTCTGCAGCGACCTCCCAGAGCCCAGGACTCCCCCAAAAGTGCCCCCTGCTCTTTAATTAGGGAGGGACCAAAATCACTTTTCTCTAGGAGTAAAAGAAGGCAAAGGGGCCCTCTCTGCTCTCAGCTGTTCCCTTGATGGTTGGGGGAATTTGGGGGATTATTCAGCTCTGGCTGGGGACAAAACTGGCACCAGGAGGATGTAGAGCATCCTGGCACCCCAAGGGTTCACTTCTGCTGCTCTGCAGCACCATAACCCACAGAAATGGGGATTTTCCCCTCTCCCTTTCAGCTGGATGAAACCTCTCAGGATTATGCTCTCCAAGGTAATTTTTTTAGGGTCACAAAGGGATATTCCAGTCTGCTGGAGGAAAAAGAAACAGAAATTATGTCATAAATTAATTTTTTTCTTAAATCATTGAGCTAATACAGTATAAAACCAAGGGGAAATTGGTCTTATTCCCACGTTGTGGGGAGAATTTCTGTGACTTTCATTTAGAGAATGCAGATTCCTGAATTAATGCCTTTTCTACAGGGTTTATGTGACAGTTCTTCACTCTTCTGCCTGGAGCCTTCTGATAATATTTGTGGGAATCTTTGTGCTGTTATTTTGAACACATGCAGAGGCACTGGTGAGCTGATCAGATGTTTTTGAAGAACTCAGCCTGACAATTCCCAGTTCCCAGGACTTTATCACCCCAGCTGCCACAGTGTGAGCTCTGCACTGCTGAAAGAGTCAGATAAAATAACCAGCAGAGAAAGGGAACCATCTCCAAAAGCTGAGCTGCAGATCAAATCTGACTTTTTATAGAGCTACATGACAGATCTGAAATGAATATTATTCCAAGCCATTATAAAGAAAGAAAAGGAGAAGTTGAATGGGAATGGAGTGAAAACCATTTTTTAAATGCAGCCAGAGTTGTACTTGAAAAGCATCTGGGTGGTTTTGAAGTCCAGGTTTTAAAAGTATTTATGATTTAATTTCTTATTAAAACACTTCATGTTAATGATACAATAATGACCTCTCAGTCCTGAAGGGAAGAAAAATATAGAAAGCAGGGCATGAAATTCAGTGTGTTCCAATGGATCACATTTTGTGGACAGTGCTCTTTTAATATTCATAACTGGGCTTATAATATTTAATTAAGGAATTCCAGAAAAAAAAAACAACAAAAAACCCAAAAAACCAACAAAACCCCAGCTTACTATTTTGTTTCATTGACTGATCCAAATAGCTTCATAAAAGGATGCTTTTATTTAATTATTTTTTCAAAAATAGGTGGTAAATGAACGTCCAAATTCCGCAAAACAAACTGAAAATCCAACTCACCAAACTCACAAGGTAAAAAAATATCCAACCAGTGTTACTGTCTCTTCAAATGGACTTTCACCTAAAAAATTTACATTTTCTTCTAAGCTAAAAACTTTTATCTTGTAGCTATCACATTTTAAATTTTCCCATAAAAGTCCCACTGAAAGAAGAAAAAACACTTATAAACTCTGATTTTTTTTTAGTTATTTCCATTGAAAACTTAAAAAAATTAAGAGCTAGCTTAATACATTAGGAATAAAATAGAATTTAAAAATTTTTTTCAGTCATTTACATTTTTCATCCAATCTGTATAAATTGTTTAAACCAATGCTATCAGTTCTTGCACCTGTATTTACTGACACTGGCAAGGGAACAGAGTAATGGAAAAATTGATTTTACAGAACCTTCAAATTTGGAAGATGGTCCTTGCAGAAGGATGAGGAATTTGACATCTAAAACTTTATTATTGAAATGAAATTCCTTTCCCACCCCCCAATTTTACTTTTCTGTTTAATCTGTGAGTTTAATTTACTCTCTTGTCATCTTATTTGTTTGATTTCTGTCTCTCAACCTTTGGCTGGAAGCTTTTGTTAAATGAGGAATTTAAAAGATGCAGACAAAAGGATCTTCCTGTGGCTCAAAATATGAAATTCCACAGCACTCCTTGTGTTAAAGAGAACATTTTCTTACAAAACCATCATGTGCATTATTTAAAGAAGATCCTGGGCTAGGGAGATACTCACAGAAATTCCCTGTCAGTTACAGCAGTGCAAAGTAACCCAAATGAAAAATAAACCCTCTGAGGGCATAATTCACTGTGGGTTCCAGGCTGCAGAACAATAGAAATTTAATTACTTGCATTTCACAGGCTGAGCAGAGGGAATCTGGAAAAATGATGGCTCAAGGATGGGGTTTGTCTGTGTAAAAAATCACCTTTTTCATGTGCAGTGTCTACAGCAAGGCTGGAGAGTCCAAGTGATTTTTCCTCTGCTTTAGACAGTGCTGCCCCCCAAAGTGGTTTTGTTTTCAGGGAGTTGTTCCAGCTGTCCCACAAACTCTGCTCCTTCCCTTTTAGGCTCCTTTTCATCTCCTAAGGCTCGTTATACATATGTGTTAATTAAGCTAATGGCAGTGGCTGGTGAAGGCATCTCCCCTCCTTCAGGCACCCAGCAGCTCTGCAGAATGAGCAATCCCTTCCCTGTCTGAAGGAAACAGGAGCTGCAGGGATTTGATGGCAGAGACTTTTAAAGAGCTTCATTAGCAACACAATTAACTCTTGCAGAATGCATTTAACCCAACCTGCACACAACCCAAAATCTCTTCTTACTCCGTGGGGCTTAAGGTGTTTTTAATAACACTTTGGAAATGTGAACAAATGTTGCTCTTTTCTCAAAATGAACTCCCTCTTGTAATTTTTAGAAATAAATAATTGATTTGGCTCCTGTCACTTAGAAGAGTTCTCTCTTTCTCCCCCCCCAAAAATGAGCATAAACTCTAAACTTTCATTTATTTTACCTATCCCAGGTCTTGGGATATTGAAAGTATTGCAAAGTTTGTGCATCTCTAATAATTCTGTTCTCAGGGCCACTGTTCAGACCCATGTCTGTACCTTTGGTTTGATATTTTTAATTAGGAAAGAGAGAAGCAAAGGAAATGTGCATGGCCAGAGCAGGCAGGATTTTCTGAAATTCTCCTATATTTGGTTGAATATAATAAAGGTTACCAAAACTTAATTGTCTGTGAGTTATTTCATATGAAGGGAAATGATTTCAGTTCCACCTCAGTCAGATCTTTAGAGATTTAACCAACATTTTTCACACTCTCAAGCATTTGGCCTAAACAGAAAGGATTTTCCAAACCCCTCCTGCAACAGAATGTCTTTTATTCTGATTTTTCTGCAGGTTGGCTGAGGTAGAGGCTCTGTACCTTAATCAGCTTTTCTCTCCTGCAGTGATGATGTTGAGTGAAGATTTTGGTGATCATCCTTCAAGGAACTCTGGACTGCTGCATTTCCCAGGAATTCAGAGGGAAAGCAGATGGGAAAAGGGGCTTGGCCCTGCCAGAGAGGAGGTGCATTTTTGTTCTCTGGAATGGCTGTGAAAATCTACATTTTGCTCACTGAGATGTTTCTGTTTGGTCCCTCTCACATCTCCAGAGCAGCCTCAGTGTTTTTAATAGAAATATTTGAAAATGCTCTTCTTGTCTGAACAAGAACTGAAGAGAAGAAATGAAATCTAAATCCTGATTAAATCATACCAAATTCTCCTTGCCTACAATGTGGGTAGGACCTGTATAATCTTCTATTTTAACTAAATTTGGCTTTTTTTGCCAATGCAGCACCTGCCTGAAGAGGTGCAAGGAACATTTCTAGCTCAGTAGAGTTTCCAGTGGAACAAAGAGAACACTGTGTAAATACATCCTGAGATGAGGTACTTTCTGCAAGCTCGACTGCATATTTTAATTGCATCACAATCATTAAACACATCTGCTTATAATAATTCTAATTTTTTTTTAATTAAATCCAAATTCTTGGTGTCAGACGAGAATTCTGATGTCACGTTTACAATTCATTAGAGTCATAATTAAAATGTGCAGCTAGACTGGAGAATTTGAGAATATTTAATTTGAGAAGGCATTTTATTGCATTGCTTCTGTAACAGGCTAGTCCAGGTTTCTACAAATAAATTGTAGATTTAACAACTACAAAAAAGTTGTTGGAACAGGAGGATTTAATTCCTTTATGAACAAATTGGTGGACATAAGAATGATCCATAAATAATTTGAAAAATCTGTGTGGTGTGAATGATTCCACCTCAGTCTCACAGGTTTTTTAAACGACCTCATGATGCAGAAAGAATAAATCAGAAATGCAGAAAGAATAAATGTTAATGAGGTCTTATCTGGTTCTGATTTCCTGATTAATTCAGGGGACAGAACCCAGCGATGACTTGTCCACATTTGGTGACTTTTTAGCCCAAATCAAATATTCTGCCTGAGTAGTTCTGATGTAAAAGGAAAAATAAATAAATCACAGCAAGCAGCAGGTGTTTGGGTGGGATGGGGGGAGTGCAGGTCCTGCATGGGAGAAGTTTGATCTCCACAGAAGAAATCCACGTTGGATGAAGGTGCAGGCTGGATTTTTAATCTCCACAGAAGAAATCCATGTTGGATGAAGGTGCAGGCTGGATTTTTAATCTCCACAGAAGAAGTCCACGTTGGATGAAGGTGCAGGCTGGATTTTTAATCTCCACAGAAGAAATCCACGTTGGATGAAGGTGCAGGCTGGATTTTTAATCTCCACAGAAGAAATCCACGTTGGATGAAGCTGCAGGCTGAGTTTTTAACCTCTCAGCAGGGACAGGACTGATGGGGAGCAGGGAACAGGGTTTTTTGGGGCTCCTTTGGTTCCTCAGTGCCGACCACCGCGGATCTCACGGCGGGAACGCTTTGGGAACCGC
Source organism: Notiomystis cincta (assembly GCA_013398075.1). NCBI lineage: Eukaryota > Metazoa > Chordata > Aves > Passeriformes > Notiomystidae > Notiomystis > Notiomystis cincta. The sequence continues at coordinate 5,388 of VZRX01016722.1, read as the reverse complement.
TGAAGGTCAGCAGAGCTCTGCTCCTGGGGGTCCCCACTGCTGTGCCACCCCCAGCCCAGCTCTGAGACCTCAGACACTGCTGGTTTGCTCTGAACCTTTTCCTGGGCCACTCTCAGGTGATAAATAAATCTCCTTTCTCCATGAGCTGCCAGCAGCCACCCTGGTGAGTTGTTCACCGAGTCCGTACAAATAATAACCGTGAGAACCAAACAAAAACGTTGCAGTAAATGTTTGAAGCTTTCTCCTCACAAGATGAGCTTTCCAGCCCATCCCTGATGGTTTTGCACCCTAGAACGTGGAGCTGCTCCTGGGTCTCTGTGCACCTCCAGCCCAGAGAGTTCGGTGCTGGTTTTTGGGTGCTTTGCTCCATTTTCCACTAATGTTGGTCCCCCAAATTCCTTTTAAAGGGATGCACAAACCGTGGTTAATTAAAAGAAAGGAGGGAGGGCTACAAACAGAAGTAAAATTCAATACTTCAGGAGCTGTGAGTACAGCAAAAACTTTACAAAGGCAACAAAAATGAGAATAGTTGTGCTTAGTCTGAATGGCAGAAAAGCTGGAGGAATCCTGTCCTTTCAGAACTGGATGATGAAGGAGATTTTTTTTTTTTAGGTTTAAATACTACCCAGGCATGAAAAGTTATTTATCTCCTGACAGGGAAGGTGCTGGATTTCAACATGTGACTTTTTCATTGATGCCAATAAAATATTGTCTCTAATAACATCCATGCTATTGAAATTTTATGCTTTCTCTACGTGCTCTGTGAAGGACTAATTAAGAAGTTAATATATATGATAATTATATTTTTTTTCAGATGTCTTTCTATACATTTGAATTAAAAATTAAGTAGTTTTCAACATAAAGGATGTATATAGAAAAGAGGTCGTTTTAGTAATGAGATCATTCCTTTGGAAACCAAGGTTTGAACATAAATTCTTCCTTTTCAAACACAACCCATAATTCAGCAAGTTTGTAAGTTCTGTTTCATTCTTTTATTAATAGAATCTGTAAGTGATAAAGTCATAAAATGGTTATATTTAAACCTTTTCCTGGAGTGAAAGGAATGAAAATCTGCTCATTAAAACAAAGTTCCTGTGTGTGGTTTCTCTGGTGGAACATTGTATTTGGCTCCACTGAGATAGAAACTCTCCAGCCCATTTTTTTCCTAAAACATTGTGTCTTTTAAATCTTTTATCTCTCAGTTCCAGCTACAAGTTATCAATTCCTTCTAGGCTCAGTTAAATTTCTTATATATAATTCTTTTTTTTTATTCTGAGACAGGTGATGCTTTAGAACTTTCTCTTTGTAGAAACTTAGTTGGGTTTTGTTTGGATTTTTTTATAATTTCAACTTGGAGTTAAAACCAGCAATCCAGATTTTTTTTCATGGAATATGTGACAGGCCCACTTTGAGGTTTATTTTGTTCCTGTCTATCTTTGGGCCTCTTTGAGCCATGGTTTTACCCTGTGGCCCCAATATTTGCAGTCCCAGTGAATGTTTCACTACTGAAATACAGCAAATATCTGACACTCACTGCACTTACTCAATGAATTACCTCTCTCATTTGTCACTGGCAGCTCATGAATATTTAGTTCTGGTTCTAAATTAGCTGATAATTTAAAATAAACCAGACAGAATCACGAGCTTTACCTGTGAATCAGCTTATGCAGGAGCTCTTTGAGGAGAAAATGATCATTTATTTGATATGATTGAAATAATCAGTTTAGAGAGAGGCTTTAGGGCTGTGTCTAATAGGAATAAACCCTGAGAGGCTGCTGGGGTGGAGAAAATCCACCACAATAATTCAGAGAAGCTCAGAGAGGAAAGCCTGGGGTGTGTCCAGGGCTCTCCCAGCCAAGGATGTGCTGGTGACCCTTTGATTTACCACAGAGCTCTGGACTCTGAGCAGAGAAAATAACCCCAAACGCCAAAAAGAGACAGAAAATCAAGCACATTTTGGTAAATATCGTGGCATTTGTCACAGTAATAAATAGATAAAACCCATCCTTCACAGGCAAGTGACACTGCACGTGAAGCTCCTTTGATAAGGGGGGTGATAATTAAGTTTTCTCAGTCATCTGTCAGGATTTTTGCTCAGGTGTAACAAGAATCCTGCAGACTTTGTGTGGTTAATCCCTGTCTTTAGCACTAGTGAAGCAGTAATATTTCATTTCTGTTTTTTAATTATTTCCAGCTTTTTTTTTAGTTCAACAACGGTGCAAAAACATGGAATAAGTTCAGAAGTTTGTACTGATTTACTCTAAAGTTGATTCAGATTATTTAAAAATAAGTAAACTTGGTTTTCTTTTACAATCCACACCTATTTAAAAGTGTATTTCTAATAATTAAAGTGATTGTTTTTAAAGAAGATTACCCTTATTTGTACTAATCTCATAAATTATTGCACCTGTACTTGTGTCTAATGGAATTAATTGTACCTGAAGGGTCTTTTAAAGTTTAAAGGTATTTTCCTCTTCTTGAAACTAAAATTAAATTGCAGGCACCCTGATGGTTAAAATTTTCCTTTTAATGGATTTTAAACACTGAATTTTTTAGTATTTATTTTTATTCTAGGACAGGACAAAATTTTCTTACTGAGTCTAAATAAAATTTAATAAATTGTTTTATATTTTCAGCTGGGATTTTTTTTCCAGTGTAAAATAATTCTGTGATGAGATCCCTGGGCTGACAGTAAGGTGACTTTCAGAAAGACTCACCTGCATTCTTGCCAGGAAATTTGGGGACCTTGTTTCACAAATTTTTCCCTGCAGAGTCATAGATTGAAAACGGATTCAGACACTGCTGGAGTGGTAGATTTGAAAAATACAATTTTGCTTCTCTGGGAGTATTTTTTGAATATAATTTTGAATTATAATGCTGTAAATAAAAATGTAATTTATTTTAATTATCATTAAAACATTGACTGCTCAAATTGGTGAAAGGAAAAAGGAATATTTCTGGATTGAGATGGACATCCTGAGAAATGGTGGAACTGTCAGCAGGTCCTTCAGGAGAAAAGTTGACTTTATTTCATTTAAATGGTGTTTTTCTAGCCTGTGGTATTTACATGAGACACAAAATTTATCAGTACAAATAAAAACCAGAGATATTTGAGAGTTCTGAGTAAAAACATCACCCTAATTAATGAATTAATTAATTGTCAAATCACTGCCACTGCCTGGTGACCCTGGTGCCACTGGGGTCTCATCAGGCTCCAGCTCACGTCCAAAGGGTGCCCAAATTGGTCATTTATTGATCACCTGGGGAGCACTGGGGATGCTCATTAATTCCCAGGAAGGTGGCAGAGGGATTCCCACAGGAATCTGCTGGAATGTGCCCCAGATCACCAGCAGGAAGGACCTTGGGAGAGGGGAAATTAAAAAAAAAAAGAGGGAAAAATAAAGGTGTTGAACTTGTATTTAGAGAAGGAATATCCTTCACAGTTTCAGTGTTCTAAACAGACACTTTCTAACCTGCATCAGGATTTAAGGAAGGTGTGGATTTTGAAAACAATAGTTTCAAATGATAAAAATAAAACCAAAAACCCCACATAAATATATATAAATAAACAAATTGGATGAAATCCTTTTCTACTGAGAAGGAAGGAGATACAGGAATGATAAAAGCCAACTCAGGCCATTGACAGAAGGTTTTTTCTGGGCTCTCTTGTCCCTGACGTGGTGCAAATCCACCCCAGACCCAGCTGTTTTCCAGACAACGTTGTTGAACAAAGAGAAAAAGTTTATTATGCAGAGCACAGAGCCTGGGATAAATTGCCTTCTGCTTTATTTGGAAAATGGGCTGGAATGGTGCACAAACAAACTGATTTCAGGGTCTGTGTCTCCACCATCAGCTTTAATTGAACTCTGGGGATGTGGGGACTCAAAGTTCTAATTTACTCTGGCATTAAGTAGAAGGGGATATAAAATCTTAGATATTTGCTATATTTGGATGTTGTGAGATAAATTATCTATTTCTTCTCCAGGCAGGGTCTCGGATATCGACTCCCAAACACACACAGAGGATATTTTAGATATTTATGCATTTTTTCTAAGGGATGTGCCTTAAAGCAGAGTTGTTCCCACTCTTTCCATAGTTAATTTATGCAGAAGTTCCAGCAGTTTGTTAAGAGCAAATTATGAAATACTCTGCATGGAAAATGTGAATTTCCAAACTGATAAAAATCTGTGCAGCTACTTCTTTGGTGGAATTCAGTGACATTAATTTATATCAATTTCACAATTACATCTGGAAGAATTATCAGTGTCCAGTTTTCCTTCCTGTTGATGGGTGTTTGGTTTTTGAAATTACTAATTTTACTGTTAAAATTATTTACTATTAAAAATAATTTATTATCAAAATTACTCTTTTAAATTGACAAAAGCATGTAGGTTTTCATTACATTTTTAATTATGTAGAAAAATTGTTTTAAAACCCCTGTAATTTCAGGAATTTCTTCAGAGGAAAACAGATGGACTTAATATTTCAATTTGCAACAAAAAATACTAATTCAGCCCTCCTACTACCAGCTATTAAGGTTATTCAGTTGACTTTAATTATTTTTCTTAAATTAACCACGTTGAAAACGTATTAAGTGTGAAATCCAAGGCATAATGACATATGTTCATAACATTTTACAAATTAAATCTGGTTTTGCATTCTTGAAATGCTGATCAGTGAATTAAACTCGATTTTTTTTCTTCTCTGGACTCCCATTTAAGAAGTTTCTGGAGATTCTGTGGCATGAATTTCAAAAATTGTGGTGATAAATGGATTTGAGACCAAATGGGGTTTAGTGGCCGTGGTGGTTGAAGGTTGGACTTGATGATTTTGGATTTCTTTTCCTGCCTTGATGATTCTCTGATTTATTCTGGGGTGGTGAACAAAGAGGGGGAAATTTGAACTTGTTGATTTTGTGGCAATTTTCCTCAGTCCCCAATCTGAGTGCCACATCCCCTGAAAGGTAAAAATCACCACATTTATTGCTGGAATTCCTTAAATTGTGTGATTTACACAATTTACATCCCTGGAATCCCTTAAAACCATTTGCAGGCACAGAGTGTTCAAGTAACCTGCTATAAAAAACCCCAATTGATGAATTAGACTTTGCACCTGCTCTTTTAAAACCATAATTCACCTCCAAAATCACCTTCAAAACTCGGCTTAGATGGTTTAATTCGGAGCTAAAGCCAACCTTTAGACCTGAGTGCCTTAAAATCAAGTTTTTAAGGGGATATTTAACACAGGTGCCTGTGCTTGGGGTCTTCAGCACTCCTGGATTGCTTGAGAATTCCAAGGATCCAAATTCAGCTCAGTTTAAGCACCAGGAGCCTTTCACAAACTGAAAATTTTCATTTTCATTTTAATTTTCATTATTTTCATTTTAAT
>VZRX01016716.1:0-19714 GCA_013398075.1 Notiomystis cincta | reverse complement strand
GAGGAACACACAAAAAAAAAAAAAAAGAAGAGGGGAAAGAAAAATCACAATTAATGATTCCAGGAAGAATCCCAGTCCAAGAAACTGAATGCCTCATATTCCTTCCCGTGGCTTCAGACCAAGGTTTCTGAGAACTCATAATCATTTCATAACCCCTTTAAAACACAAACAGACATCATCACTATTTGCCACACTGGAAAAACACTGATATCATTAAAAGTCTCTTTTCTAATATTCAGTGTAGCAATGTAGCATAAAAATTTAAAATGTAGATATTTAATCTTCTTTCTCTTTGCCCAAAGCTGGAGTTCACTTTATGAACTCTTCTTTGTCAATATTCTGATAAATTTGATCGTGGTGTGGGAAGTCTAAACTGGTATGTAAATTCATTCCAAATTGTACTAAATAAAGGAGTGGGTTGCTGTCAGAATCTTCTCTTTACAGAAGTTACACAACAAATGCATGACAGGACCCATGGGTTTCTGTCCTTGATCACCCTTTCCTGATGTCTCTCCAAACAGGCAGAATGGGCAGAATTGTGAGAGAAGCTGATACTTTTTGATTTTCAGTCTGCTGGCCTGTCTCCTAGACTGTAGGACTGCAGCTGTTATATACCTTTATTACTGCAATACCATTGAAAATATGAAGTCACTGGGAGGGAAAGCTGCATATGGGAAGTGTGTTGCACTGCAAGTGTCACTAGTCAAGAGGCAGAATAACCGTTTCCTGCAGTATCTGTTATTCCTTAGAGCTCTCTCAAACATGCTTAGCACATAAAATCTGACAAGATTAAAACCTCAGGTGGTATGGCTTCAGGCAAAGGAGAAATTCAGTTACCTGTCAGTAGTAATAATAAAGAGATGACTGAAACCACCACAACACTGCCTCTGTCTCTCCCCTGGATTACCTCTGTTTTAAGTTGCCTGTATTGAGCAGTTATTCCCCATGTCTACCGATGAAAGAATAAGTTAATGTTGTGCAAAGAAAGAGCAAGCCTTAAATCTGTTTTATGAGTTGACTATGTTTCTTTAAATATTTTTTATGACATTTTTACTTTTCTGTTTGCTCTCTTTTAAACTGAACTATAAAAAACTAACAGCTTCCAATGTCATTAGCAGGTATGTGATACTCCAATGCATTCCTTACTTTTCTTTTGAGGCTCATCCATCTTATGAGGTAAATTAAAGATTTCAGCTGAACCATAAATATGGCCCACTTCAGCTCCCACCAAAATCAGTCTCATTATCATCAGATATTCCTACATCATCTCTTTCCTTTTAATACAGACTGTAGTCCACTTTTTTGGTACAGTGTGCTGAAAGGCTACAACTATGTCCTGGGTTTGGATCATCTACACTATCATTTTCAAAAAAATTCACACATAATGAAGGGAATGCAGATATATTTTTTTATACCTATACAAATACTATACATTTTAAACTCCTTTTGCACTGTGTTTTCAGATTTAATTATTTTTTGGTTGTCCCAATTAAATACTCTCTGCATGTTCTGATTTTTACCCGGTTAACTGTGAAACACATCCTTTCCCATCAAATGGATTGGGGTTTTTCTCTGAAGTAAGAACATTAGACAACAGATTTTCTCCTGTAGATGGCTTGATTATCCTAAAAATTAAAAAGAGAATTTCCAATCCTTTAGGGTGGCAGTGTTTTCATGTTATAGAGTTTATTGTGTTGTTTTTAGGGATTTCTTTGTTTTTTTTTGTCTTTAATGCATCAGTGACTGACAGTCAGGGAACTAAAAATGCAACAGCTATATGACTGCTAGAGTTCATTTACAACCCTTTGAAATGAAAGTTGTTTTGCAAAATCTGGGGAGAAGGATTTAAAGCCAGAGATCCACTTAACATGTCCCTACAGGAGGAGAAAGGATTCCTCCAGGTGGAATTTGACACATATGCAGTCAAGTTTTTAAATGGTAAGTCTGGTCACTTGCATAGCAAATACACAAAGATAAATAGGGCACATCTTTGATGTAGGGCTTTAAAAAAAAAAAAAAAAGACAGATTGTGGGCCACTTAACCAGATGCCACAGGGTCTACACAGGGCCTCTGTAATCTTGTTTTTGTAACTGCTGCATCTATTAAAAAGGAACAGAGGCCAGAATGCTTGTAAATGAGAACATCGTCTTCTCAACACAGCCTCCCTTTTGGAAGTTTTCCATTTGCTTGTTACTGAGTGATATCCCTCAGTCATCAGCACATTAACATTTTACCAAGGGTTTTTTTCAGTTTCAGTTTAAAAGCTTGGTTTTTTTCTTTTACTTTCTCATTGGATCCCAGATAGATACTTGCTATTTCTTTTCCCTGAAGTACACAAGAAAGTCTTTGATTCTGTGACCTTAAGAGCCATGTGCAAAAATGTGAGTCCTTTGTACAGCATTTCAGTGGTAGAACTTCTGATAGTGTTAGATGAACATAGTTGACAAAATCTGTTGATGTTTAGACTAATATTACAATAAATAGTTGAGTTGTGCAAAGGCTTGTCTAAAGCACTTCTTCAAATGTGTTGGACTGCAGCAAAACAGTTTTGAAACTGTGTTAAACTAATTTATAGAAGTCAGCAGAATTTTAAAATACACCTTGTTTTGCTTGTAGGCCATATGGGTTTCTTCCTCTTCTCAATGAAATCACAATTTAACTTTCTTTACATGTAGCCATTTGAGTTTACAGAACTTGATAAATAAAAATTAACACTGTCACATATATATATGTGTGTGTGTGTGAGTGTGTGCATATATATGTATATATATATATTACAGAAGAAATGTTTTTCAATAGGATTCTAGTAATAGATATAGGATGCTAGTAATGAGACATTGCTGAAACATTTTCTGCTTTCCACAACTGCTGCAGTACAGTCTTGGCATGGCCTCCTCTGTCATAATTAATCAGACATAATGGTAGATTACATCATTCAGAGTGGATTTTTTTTCCCCTAAACATGACTTAAACTGTAACACCTATCAGTTTTGCCATTTATTTTTCACCATGGGAATTGAAGGGACTTTTCCACTTCCAAAATTTTACAAAAGATTGATTCTCTGCACCATTTATCTATGACAGCTGCTTTCTCAAAAGAATTTTCATGAAAATTTCATTACTAAGTTCATCCCATGTTTCGTGTTTTGTGGAAGATCAGCCATCAAGAAAGGCCCCCAAACGATGTCTCAAATTCACTTTACTTACCTTTCTAGGAGGTGGGATAAGTTCAGTTGTTCACTTGATAGGATCCTGGAATACGAAGTGCTGCTAAAGCTATTGCAGATTTAGGCAAAAGCTACAAATGTGGCTTTTTTTGCTTTTAATGTCTGAAATTTTACTTTTATTATTTTTAAGAAAGGAAATGGAAATTTGAGAAAGCCAATGGCAGAAGAACTAACCACTCAGAATCTGACTTAATTCACATGTCTCTGAACAATTAAAGAAGCCATATGGTTCAAAGATGAGGAGAATTTTTGGCTTTATTTAAATGAAATCATGTGCTCCAGGAGACATCTAGACTGGGATGCAGTAACAGACAGAAGTGCATAATCAGTACAGAAAAGTCATCAGGCATTAGGTAATCACACTGGCTCCCAGAAAAATCTCTAGATGAATGAAGGTGTGCATGAATGTGATTGACAGAAGCCAGCAAGCACAGCAGGGATCACCTGAGCTAAGCAACAAGAAACACTGAAGGAGGGTGTCTGTGTCACTACCACCCAGACATCTTATGTCAGAAATGACAGCTTAAAGGTTAAATAGTACTTGAGCTGGGATGCAGAAGTCCTAAATTTGAATCTAAATAAACCTAAGCCACTTGTCATTCAAACAGCTCACTATAAAAGTGTAACTCAAGATTTTATGAATACTTCTTTCTATTAATTGCATGGGGAATCACATCTGACAAACAGAGAAGTAGATGATGGAGAAGTCATGTGTGTTACTATCCTGAAGTCCATTAACAAGATAAATTTGGGGAAATCTCCCAATAGTATTTACTTACTGCACATGTGTTTGGTATGGAGTATCTCAACTTTTCTAGGGGAAACTAAATTGGAAACTGCTTGGAAAGTGCCTACCAAACACATTGTGAATCCTTACAAAGGCCAGATGCACTGTTTGGTCTCCAGGACAGTTTCAAACCACATGTCTGATGGAGATGTTAGATTCAGGTCACTACACTAACCCTCTCCTAGGTAAAGGAAGAAAGATGACTCAGCACTGACTCTTGGTCTACTGCTGTAGTCCTGTTGCTGAAAAAAAAAAAAAAGTTTAGTTGCAAACTTTGCTCTTCTTGGCTCTCTTGAGTTGTGTTGCCCCAGTAAAATAAAAATAAAATTTGTCAGGCTTTGTGGATGGTCTAACTGCATTCTCTAAATCCTTATTTTTGAGTCTAGTCCATAATGAATATTACTGAAGAGTTTGTTGCTCACAGATACTGCAGTGATGTTCAGGGATTTAGCTGATAGGTGAGTGGGCAAAGAGGGCAGATTCTTGGTTTGTTCTTGCTGAATAAGGAGAAGAAAATGCTGTTGCCTCTCATGTACAAACAACTCAAAGGGCTTGGTTAAATCAGAAAGCCCTAATGCAGGTGCTGCCATTAACGCTCTTTGCAGCTTTCATAAGGCAGTTTGGCACTCAGAAATCCACACCAATTGTCTCTTCTAGAGCTTCATAAAGAGGTTTCGCTAAAAATCTGTAGTTTAAAATCCACAACCTGCACCACCCAACCACTCCTAGAAAGCCTTGCAATTCTCAGACATTGTGAGGTTCTCAAGAAACAAACCACTACACAGTCTAAATGCATCTCTTTTTTCCTTCCTACATGTGGGATTTAATTTCTTCTCCACAAACCTTTCACCAATGACTTACAGATAAAAAAAGATTGGTATCTCTTGCTAAATTATTTCTTAATCAAAGGCAAAAATAACAAGAAATGTCTCATTTTCAAATACTTTCTAACAAAATCTAAAGAAAATAAAAAAGAAATCCAGAGAAAAGCTCCTATCTAACATATCCAGCCTTCAGTTTTACCTATATGTAAGAATAAGCCATGAAAACTTTAGCCAAAAGATTTCCAAATGTTATTTAAGTAGACAAATTTTTTTCATTTATTATCCATATAGAGTGTCCTGTGTAACCCAAGAGTGAAATAATAACTAGGGCAGAAGTACAGGCTATTTTTTCTCTCCACTTTTTTGCTTGACAGTTGGGAACACAAATTAGTATTAATTTTTAATAGTAACTCTTATAATTTGCACATCTCTTTAATTGGTGTGAACTAAGTTTTATAAGCTTGTGGAGACTCTTATTCTGATTCTTTATACTGCAGCATCTTTCAGACAATTCATATCTAAGCTTTATTTCATACTGTGGTATATAACCATCCATTTCAATTCCTCTTGTTTCTCATTTGTGTTAGAAAGATAATAAATCGTTTTCCACTTTTAAAGGCTCTAAAAATGTTTTGAGGTGTTCATATTTTCACTCTATGTATTATTTTTACTGTTTGCTTCCATCAGACTCTTCTCAACTACAGAAAAAAAAAATCAAACCCTGGAGTGATATGCTTTGAACAGCTTTTACAGTAAATGAGGCAGAGAAATCAGCAGGGAGGGTATTACAGGAGAATGAATAGCTGCAACTTTCTGTTTGAATTGTGTTCATGCTAAATTTCTCCCCAGGATTGGATTTGACCCTTTTCATGGTCAGCTTGAATCTGTTTTTATAGAATCATAGAACCGTTTAGTTTGGAAAAGGCCTCTAAGGTCATCAAGTCCAACTGTTAACCCAGCAGTGCCAAGTCCAGCACTAAACCGTGTCCCCAGGGGCCACATCTATATGTCTTTTAAATACCTTCAGGGACCATGACTCCACCACTTCCCTGGGCAGCCTGCTCTAATGCTTTCTAATCCTCTAACCCTTTCAGCCAAGACATTTTTCCCAATACCCAATCTAAACCTCCCCTGGTGCAGCTTGAGGCCATTTCCTCTTGTCCCACTGTTTGTCACTTGTGAGAAGAGGTCAACCCCCATCTGGCTACAATCTCCTTTCAGGCAGTTGTAGAGAGCAATAAGGTCTCCCTGAGCTTCCTCCAGGCTAAACAAGCCCAGCTCCCTTGGCTGCTCCTCCAGACGTTGCCTCAGATTTGTTACCCTGTTCTGGACTCATTCCAGCCCCTCAATGTCCTTCTTGAAGTGAGGGACCCAAAACTGAAACACAGGATCTGAGGTGCGGCCTCACTAGCTCAGAGGGATGGTCACTGCCTTGGCCCTGCTGGCCACACTATTTTTGATACAAGCCACTATGCCACTGGCCTTTTTGGCCACCTGGGCCTTCTGCTTGCTTATGTTCAGCTGCTGCCCCAGGCCCTTTTGTGCTGGGCAGCTTTCCAGCTGCTCTTCCTAAAGCCTGTAGCACTGTGTGGGTTTGTTGTGACTTAAATGCAGGCCCTGGCACTTCACCTGATAATGTATCTGCCACTGGGATTGAAGTCTAGGATCTCTGCATAACTTCACCTAAAAAAGCCTGGATATTCCAGGTACATTTCTCATCCCAGTCATGGGTAGGGTCTTTCTGCTTTCGTCCATTACCAAGGCATTCTACCTTTCTCCTTTTGGAGTGGTATAGGAAAGACCACTGCCACAAATCGTAACAGAAAGCTAGCCTTGCAGGATTGCTTTCAGATCATGAAACGTGGATTTTGCCTGTCAACAAGACTAAGTCTCAATTTCTGATGGTATTGATAGTTGTGCTGTTCCATTTTAACTCAGCAGTCTCTGTTGAGTCTTGTCATGTTTCTTCGGTCTCCGTGTCCAGTCTCCTTTAACTCTCCTATGCAAATAAACTTTAAAAAAAAATCAAATTTAATTTACTTTCTCATTATCCCAATAGAACTTGCATGCCACTCATACCAGTGGCATGAAGGGCTCACTAGCCTTCACTTACCCTAAGTTTGAGCACCGCCTTGGCGTTGCTGCTGCTCCGCTTGGCTCAGCAGGCAGGCAGTGATTCCCCTCAAAGCCTGCTGTAGCCAGCTGTCTCCTGCCCTCTGGCATGCACAGGCTTTGCCTCTCCTCCCCAGAGCTTTGGGCCACCGAGCCCTGGGCAGCTCTTCTCTTTCAACAGACCACGCTGCTGGGGGAGCCATGTCAGAGCTTCAAAACGCTCCCCACGGCTTCATGGCAGCGACGCTGCTGCTCGGCTTGGCTTTCTGCGGCCGGCTGCTCCGCGGCCCCACTCGTGCAGCTGCCCGTGCCCTACCGAGGCACAGCTTGCAGCCTTCTCTTCCTCCAGGTCGTCTGCTTTGTGATACTGCTCCCAGCTGTGTTTTTCTTCTTCTGACGGCTGAGGTCACAGGAAAAAGCATTCTTTTCAGATGCAGTTGTATTTTTTAATGCTTCCAACTGAATACACGGTTAGCCCCTCTGAAAATACAGTGTGAAAGTGATTGAAATTGAATTCAGATTTCTTTGGAATAATTGGGCAAAAGTTTAGTTAGAATGCAGGTATTCTACTGTTGCAGGGAGAAAACACTGAACAAAAATCTGACATAAGGAATAAAGTCTGACAGCCCTCAGTGATCCCAGTATGGATTGTGAAAAAGAGGCTTTCTTCTGCCTGTGTATTAAAGATCTAGGCACTATTATAACAGTAGCATTTATGTTATTTTTTCTTAAAATTTTCCCTTGTTTCTGCTAAATGCTTAAAGGAAATTCTGCATTCATTTTCAGTTTCACTCCTCAACAAATTAACTTAAATCAGTTATATACTGACCAATAACAAAGCATTTCTGCTTAAGATCAGCATATTTGTTTTCAAATGTTTGTCGTAGGTGGATGAATGTGACTTTATAACATGGAATTTTTAATTTGTCTTTGACCTCTACTTAGTTGGACTATGGCCCAGTTCATTTTGAGTATGGCTAGACTAAAGTTTTGGTTTATTAAAACGAACAAACACAATCCAGAATAAAATATTTCAGCTATTTCTATTGAGATCTCCTCTCTGTAGAGTGCCAGATTACAGATGTGCAGTAACATTATAAATTCATGTACTTCTATATACATTGTAGTGTGTCCACACGATGGACATTACCTTCAATTTCAAATCAAGGATCAGATTTATGATGTTTTATGAGTTATTGATAAATAAAAACACAGCTAAGGTGTGCTTTTTAGAACTACATGTGATAGTCCTTACTGTTAATTTATTTTCTTCCCTGACATGGCTTTGGCCTCTGCTAGCCAAGGACTTTCAGGTGATGCAAGGTAAATTCAAGGCAGGCAGTCTGGTAAAAGGCAAGCTGGACACAGCTTTTAAAGCAGTTCAAATCTTTAAAATTAAAAAATAAAAAGAAAAACCATGAAAAAACCCTCTACTCAACCAAGCAAAACCAAACTTGCAAAGAACATTCTCTTCCCATACTATCAGAAATTTGCTCTCAGATACCTAATCACAGTGAATGAGAGTTTGTGACAAAAAGTATCAGTGATACTGTCATGAACAAGTTGTTGTAGACAGAGTATTTTCAAGAAATAAATTTAAAATTATACAGATACCAAATTTACCTGTATTTTTCCATTTCAAGGTTATTTAAGCACAGATATTTAAGCCTGTTAAAAATGCTGTAGTTAATGCAAGTAAATACCATATAAGAAAGGAATTTGTGCACAAGTGAGGGGGGAACTGAGGGATGAAAACTTACACAAGCCACAGTAATCCCTCTTGCCTTGCAATTGGAAGCCTGGCCAAAGAGGTTGTGAACAAGATGCTTGTACTATATGTAATGCATGTTGTCTGTTACTGGGTTTTATTTAATTTGGCAACAAATCACTTCTCTTAGGAAATGTTTGTGATTTATTTATTATTACTTTCCATTTACCTGAATTTTTTACTGTAAGTCTGAGATCACCACCAGCCTTACATCTCTTTGGCAAACCCAGAAATTACCAGTTATTTGTTGTGTTAAATTCAGAGGCTACACTGGGCATCCTACTTGGATGTAGACTACTTTGAGTAAACAAAGCTCATGCTGTCCATATCTTCAGAACCAGTCACTTTTTACAATTATTTACACCAGTATAAAGTTGTAGAAAACTATCAGAAGTTCTTCTATACATTTTGTTGTGGCTGAATTAACAATCTGAAGTGGAAGAAAACTGCATTTGCTCTGTAGAGAGAAAGCTTATTGTAGATTATAATTAGTGTATTCTATTTTAGGAATCAAAACCAAACATTCAAAAACAAAGAAAGCAAAGCTAAATTAAATACCTAGCCAAAACACTATTATGTTGATTTCAAAGACAGATAATTATAGCAGCAATTTATTTAGAAGGTTCTTGCTCATATTTTTTTTCCATCCACGTATTCAGGCACTGCACAAATCACAATTCTTGTAGCACGTTTTTGTTATCATTTTACCAGCTAGGAAATTTCACAGAGTGGTGAAAAGAACTTGCTTTTGTTACACTTTTAGTCACAACCTGTGAGTTACAGCTGTCAGCTGCATCCCCCATTCTACTTCCACAGAACTGCTGCTTGCTCCACTATTCCCTGTCTTACTTGTACAGGTATTCTGGAAGAAGAACAAAGTTTTCATTTTTACCTGTGGAGAATCCTCCTGGTTTTTGCTTCTTTGTACAGCATGTCAGGGTAGATGAACTTCTAACCTGGCAGCCCTTCCCAATATGACTTACCATTTTTCACTTAATGCAATATTTGTAGTCTCTGCTCAATCAACTAATGGAAATAGTGAATAATACCAGACCAAGCTTAGACCCCACTTGCCATGCCTGTCGGGTTGCAGCTCTGATAACTACTCTGCAACAGCTCCCAACAACTGTGTATTCACTTTACAGTAGATTCTTTTCTAAGCTACATTTCTTTCTGCTTTTATGACTGTATTGTCTGAAACAGTGTAAAGCCTGAGACACTAATGTATGACATCTGCTGGTTTTCTCCTGTCCATGAGGCTTGTTATCCTGTCTTAAAAGTACATTGGCTTGTTCTGACATGTGCTTTCAAGACCACCCTTGGTGCTATTTACCTCCTTATGGTCTTTTTGTAATTATTTTTTTCTCTCTGTTGAAAACTTCCTGGCTTTTTCCAGGAACTGTAGTTAGGATAACTGTCCTACAGTTTCCTGGCCCACCAATCTTTGGAATTTCTTCTGTCTTCCACAATTTCTCAGAAAAAGTTTTACTAATGGCTCTGAAATTACTTCAGCTAGTCCTCTGAGTATGTTGGAATGAATATCCTTGGGTGATCCCATTGTGAAACGATTCAGTTTATCTAAGACTTGAATTTTTTTCTTTTCTTTTTTTGCCCTGAATTGTCACCATACTTTAACTTTCTATAATGCATTAGAGGAAGAACGTAGGTGAAAGAACTGGTTTCTGAAGATTAGATTCTGCCAATTTTAATATGGTTAGTTTTTACCCATTGAACATTGTTCCTTAATACAGTGTAACTTCTTTCAAAATAAGGAAAGAAAACATCTGAAAGAGGTGGAGGGACAAGGACAATGGTACAGATGGCACGTGCAGAGGTACACCAAGCCAAACTATAAATAAGCCTACTTCAGTGGGAAAATATGAAATAAGATTATAAGGATAAATGTAAGAGAGCACAGATCCTTTGAAACACCTAGTTTAATGAAAAGTGGCATTACTCTTGATTCATAAAGAGATAAACCAAGCCAAACACAGATGGACTCATTTGTACACATGAATATAGAGATAAACATTTGAAAGAGGGAGGAGAAAAAGTGGTCACACAAAACAACATGAAAGGCAGGTGAAAGGACAGAACAATGTGCGCAAGTCTACACATTATAGATTACTTTGTGCTGTCTGGCTCATTTGTACCACTGAGTATTTGAAGAACTTCCCATCATGACACAATTTCTTTGAACATCATCAGGGAGAAGTTTAGTCTTACCTGAATTTAGGCATTTTTTTAATGCAGATATTGATCCTTAACACAGTCCCTTTAAGCTTCCTTTTAGGAAATGGGAGCAAATACTTATGGGACTGGGGATGTGGTTCTGCTTCAGCCATTGATGTCCTGGTGAGAAGAATCATATTTGTCTGTCTGGAGAAGGGGAGGCTGAGGCTTCCTCACTCAAACAACTGGCAAGCCAGACAGAGAACACATCTGCTCCTTCTTCTGTAGGAGAAGGCTAAAGGCAATTCTTCTCCTATGCTACACACACACACATACTCAATATGTATCTGGATATACAAATGCCTTAATTATATTTAAAGAATTATTTTCCTCAAACAAGCATACACATCCTTTCTTAGCAATGGAGAGCAAGTCCCCTTCCTTTATTATATATCAGAGCTTCTGCTTCCATCAAGCCTCCTATCAGCACAACTGAACAGAGTAATCCTCAACTTTGGGAGTCAGAATTTTCTTCCACTGTGGCTTTTCCACACTATCAGGTGTTCCTTATTTCATTTTACCTGCATTCAACGTCATTGATGTTTTACTGGGAATTTCCACTTTTAAACATAGGCTTAGTCAAATCCTTTCCAAAACAGACATGGTAAACAATCACATTTATGTTTTTAGGAGGATATTCATTCCCCACTCCTCTCAATTTCTTCATATTCAACCAAAAATCGGTTCAGGTTAATCTTGTAATATCATTTGTTTTGATTACAATTTCTAGTGGTAACAGACATGAAATATAACAAAATATTCCTAGAATCTGTTCTGTTAGAGATATTTTATGACTTTGAAATAGATGAACTTTCCTCCTACTTCAAATAAGCTTAAAAATATTAACAAATACATTTTTTGCTCACATTATTAAATACAATCTATAAGTCCTATTAAACCTGTCAGGAGAAGATATGTCAAAATCGAAGAATACCTGCTCTTCAAATTCACTAACTAGCAACAGAATTGCAGAGCTTTGTCCACTTCAGTCTTAGTCTAACATGAAACATCTCTTTAAAATTATTCCAAAAAATTCAACTTCATATCAGCATGCTTTTAATAACATTAAGTGAAACCTTATCCATGTTCAATTTCAATGCATTAGAATCAAGAGTAATGCCACTTTTAATTAAACTAGGTATTGCAAAGGATCTGTGCTCTCTTACATTTATCCTTATAATCTTATTTCATATTTTCCCACTGAAGTATGTTTATTAATAGTGCTATAGAGATTTTGGCAGCAGGGCTTCTTAGATCTTCTAATAACCTTTTGAGCCTAAGATTGCTTCCTTTCATACTCAAGCAAATCTTCTACCTTTAAGGAATGTTTCACTTTATTCAAAGCCTTTCTTTTTTCTTTGACTACGCTTTAATAATTCTTCTCCTAAAAAGTACTGATGAATTGCTTTGCTCCACACACAGTCTAGAAATAGCCAAAACAGGGCACAGCCATACCTAGAGAAAAAGCTTCTTTGTATTGTCAGTGACAGTTTCCATAAATTCTTTAAAATGGAGAGAATAAAAGGAGATCCACACAACCTTTTGAACTCTATCTTTTCTCTACTGCTGTATCAATTTAGAAGGCAGCTATAGATGAATAAACATTGGAAAATGGTCACTCCATCTCTAGTAAAATCGATTTTATACTGTAAAACCAACCCCTACTATTTACTTTCAACTTTCTGTGAATTTATGTGACACATGAGTGCTTAGCAGTAAAACTGTTAAAACTACCCACTACTCTCCATTTTAAGTGGATCATATTATAACCATCCACCATGGGTTATATTTTCCCTCAGAATGCTTTTCCTATGGATACTTTTGCACACAGTCAAGAATTTGTATCTAAACTTCTCACCATAGCTACCTGCTGTGACTTGTATTTGTACATTTAGAGCTAAGTTTATCCTGTGTGTAAATTAAATTTGTTTGTAAGGATTTCCCCTGTTCATAGACAGCTTCTCAATTTGAATTTGCTTCAATGTAATAATACAATAATCTCAATAATTTTTAATCTTCCATAATGTACAGCCAAATAATTTAATATGTTTGTATCAAGTACTAAAGGTATTGAGTTATCAGTATCAATTTATTTATAACAATATATTTATTAAAGTATTAAAATATTTTTTAAATCTAGTCACTTTTCCCATTATAAAAATTCTATAAAATGCCAATTTAAAATCTGCTAAGCATTAAAACCTTAAATAATTAAATTAAAATCTCAGATGAACACATTCATAAGCAAGCTGGTCTGATTTAAAGGCTGTCTCTGCTTTGAGCACTGGTTTGGACTAGAAGATATTCAAAGGTCCATTTTAACATAAGTTATTCTATGATTCCATGATGTTATAACTTAGACACTTATGCTAGTATCCAGAAATTTCTTCACTAACCATAGTATAGGAGCATCATCCCTGGATTTTGTACCCTTATATCTCTATTAAGAAATGGCTCATACAGCTGCTCTCTGTTTCATAGCAGCATCATAATTCATTTTTACTCTTCATTTAAAGCCAACCATGCTGTGATTCCTGGGAGAACAGGAAAAAGGTATAAAACTTATTTCAAAAGAAAACAAAACACAAGGTTTTTGCTTGAACTGAGAATCTCTATCTTGTCTCTTTCTAGGGTTTACAAATATTTCTCAGAGGTTCCTAGAAAAACTGAGGAAGTTTTCCATTCTCACAAAGTTATTTCTAGGCTCATGTGGCAAGATATCATTCTCCTGTGTATTCTAATGGTTTAGAATAGACATAATATTGAGGTCTTGGCTTTAACTAAAATGAGAGAGACACTTATTCAACTTCCAAACAAGTGAGTAATGACTCCCTGAAGGAATCACTTCAGGATAATTTCAGCATGAACCACCTGTTGGTCATGTTGCACAAGTTTCTGAGCTCACAAGATATGAAGATCCCTGATTCTGTAGTTGATCTTTTCTTAAGTAAAAGAAGATACTTTGGTATTTGTTTGGTGTGGGTTTTTTTAAGTTTTGTAACAAGAAATGTTTAAAAAAACTCAGATTTCAGAATAAAGCTAATTTTAGGCCATTAAAAAGTTCATTTGTTTTTATGCCAGTAATACAGTTATTCCTTTTACAGGAAATTGGATTCTTGTTTCCTTGAACTTTCTTTACCACTTATTCTTTGAAATCCTCATTCTCAGAATAGCTGTATTACATCAAAATCTAGAAAGGTGCTGATACACACACGGGATTTTTATCTGTTGCTTCTTGGAGTAAAATAAGAACAGGAAAAACATCCTGAAGTATGTTTTAAATATGAAAAGATTTTCAAAGATAAGAATGTAAAGTGCAGAAGTCACAAAAATATTATGTCTTCCACCAGCTGCTCAGATGTCTTAAAACTTCTGAAGCTCTTGGCTTCAGGACTTGGAAAAGTCAGGCCACTGTCCAAGTTATTTCTGCTACATACAGAAACAGTATTACCCAGCTTCAGGCCAGAGAGTCAAGGATCAGCTCCTGTCAAAGGCATGATCTTTTCTGTCCCTTTCCAGCTTTTCATGGCTCTATAAACCTTCCAAACCTTTGTCCTTTTTTCCTCTGAGCTTGTCAGAACTGAGATGGTAACCTGCTGTCATTCTTCCCAACCTGGTTTAGTAGGGTACTGATTTCAGCTGGGATTTCTAAACACCACTGTAGAAATGGCAGTAACACTGCTTTGTAAATATGTTTCACATGTATAGAAATGTCCCTGTCTAGGTCTTTTATCCTACTGCTCCAGTATGAGTTGAACAAGGCCTGATCATGCAGCAGAGGATAATATAACACAGGAAACAAGCCTGTGCATACAATGTACCCTAACAGGCATAGTGCACTGGTTTAGGAAGGAAGAATGAAGAGTTTGAATTCCATTCAGGAGATTATTAAGGAACCAGGAGGGCCAATGTAAAAGTGAATGGATGCAAAAATAAAATCATAAAAGGAAAGTGAACTATTGCAGCAAGTAGAATGAGGACTTGCCATCCATGTACCACTGACAAATGCCAAGGCCTTGGTTATGGAAAGTAGCATTCACTCAGGAAAGAAATTTCATTTGGCCTTGATATTCATAATGAATAAGAAGAAATATTAGAGGAGATTCTGATGGTGGGAGAACTCTTTCAGAAGGATAAAATTCTGGCTGTATTTCTAGATTCCTTCTCTTATATGCTTTGTAAAACCATGATCATGAAAATTTGATTATTCATACAACACACAGGTGGACTTAACAATCTTAAGACCTTTAATGAGTGACTTCCCAGCATAGTAAGCCTGGGAATTAACAAGTACCTCTTAATTTCTGCAGGGAAGGTAGCTGTGAACAACTTCTATAAATCACTGATATTGTGTCAGCCTGTCAGAACTTGTCTACATGGGAAATTTGTTCTCAGGAAGTACAAGTGATAATTTACTGGAAACTAGCTACACTGAACTAATCTCTGTATTTGTGCATGGGCACTCATGCAGTGTGGAACATGCAAGGTATCCCTTCTTTCAAAGAAGGATTAGGCAATTCACCAAAAATCCATCATACTATGCTAGTTTAGAGGATGGAAATGTAAAGATACACCAGTCCAGCCAGAAGGAGTGAGATACAGTCTGGAAATCATAGGCAATTGTTTTAAAAATAGAGTACATACATCTACTAGGAAAGTGTTTTAGTTGGCCATAACCTGCACTGTCCTCTCTGTTTAACATTTGGAACGGAATTGGCTTGTTTGTAGCCAGTTCAGATTATGGACAAAGGAATAAATCTTCATCTGCATCAGTGTTTGTAAATGAACCCTCAGAATTCATTAAGGGTAATTGCAGGAGGAAGAGAAAAGGAAAAGTAACAATACAGTAGCTGAAATACTATAAATTAATACCTGGTTTTATAGAAAAAGTCAAATTTATTGTTAAATGCAGCAGGGTTCAGAGTCTAAGCTGACTGTTGCAACTATTTGTTATAACAGTTAAGGATATAAATGCCACCTTATCATTGTCACACAAGATGAATTCATAAGCTGTTTAACCACGGGCATCAGTGCATCCAAGAGTCTAGTCATATAAAATCATCATATTTAGCTCTTCTGATAAATAAGAGGAAAAAAGAGGAAAGAAGAGTATAAAATCCTTTTATAGGAAGAATTTTTGATTTTTCTCTAGTTATTTTGTTTCAACTATGAGAAAACCAGTTAGAGGCATCTGTGGGCTACAACCTGTGTATAAATTCATAATGTAGATTCAGGATCAAACTCATGTCTTAGCTCAGTGAAAATACTGTGGTTTTGATGTCCTGTTGTCTTTGATACTCGTGAGATGAAATTCTGAAGTCAAGGAATGGAGACACTTGTTCTGTTTGAAAAAAAAAGGCAGAAGCTGCAAATAAAAATAAGACACAAGAAATTGGAAGAATTCAAATGACAACACAAGGATGAAAATGCAAATATGAGCTCTACTCAGCTCTTTTATAAAGTCCTGTGCAGAAGGGATTTATTTGAATAGTATATTGTTGCATGTATATGACTTTAATATTGGTTAATAGAAAATTTCTCTATTTAGTTACAAGACCATGAGCATTTTTGACACATAAAAATAGATTATTGCAAATGTATATATGAGCCTTCATCTGCTGCGTATTTTGGATATGTATTCACTTCTCTAAGCAGATATTAGTACAGTGTATTTCATTGCATACCATATGTAGATACATGAAGAAATCAAATACACTTGCAACTGAGACACATAGCTACATCAGGCAGGAAAAAAAGTAATTTTTGTTCTATAAAGACATCTAAAAGAATTTTTGACTTTTTCATTTTTTATTTGGGATGGCAGAGCAATTGAAATTTTTATTTCATTTAAAATATTTCTAGTCTCTTTGAAAGTAGTATTCTAAGTGTTAGGGTTTTTTTCTGGAAGATGAAATAAAAAAATGTTATTTAATAAATCAAAAACATACAAAATTAATTTTAAATTCATTGTCCAGGAAATATGTTTATATGGAATTTCCATAGTAAGTGCCACAGACTTTCATAGATTCCTGTATAGTGGGTGTATGTTCGGGCACACAAAGGAAAGAAAACTTGTAATATAAATTTATAAATATTACTTAGAATGCTATTATTAGTACAAATAATAGACTTCAGATTATACAGCTCTACTACCTTATTCCTAAATAATTCTAAATTATGGCTGAAAAGACATTCTGGACACTTGAGATCAAGGAACATGGAATCATAATGGAATTTTCAGAAATCAGAGCGGGATTTCAGTAAGATCCACCTTCCAAGAGTCATTTTGAGGTGGTACCTTGAGCAGTCTGGCTGTGGCTCCAGGACCAGGCCTGATAGCTTAGCAAAAAAAGAAATTACATGAAGAGAATGGAACACTTTGCTTTTTAAAAATGTGGATCAGTTATACAAGTAACTATGGCTGGTTGCTTTGTTTTTATTTTTAATTCTTCAAAATTACCTAATGGAGATGTAAGATAATATGGCATTACACTTGCTATGGTAAATGGTAAAGAATAACTTTTCTACTGTAGTCTGCATTAGTCTTGTAGAAACTGGGAAAAAAATATATTACCTGTATTGTTATTCTATTCCTTTAGAGGAACTGGCCTGTGTTTTAAACATCTTATTTACTTGGAAATTTCTGTAATGGTCATGGTGAAATAAGTACTTTTAGGGGGAAACAGTGGAAATTATTATCTATATGTGTAAGTGTGAATCTGTATTTACAGCAAATAACATATTTGTGACTAGAATTTGGATGCTGGGTACTGCTGTGTGTTCAAACTATTCTTAATAGATTCTCTTTTACCTAATTGTAAAATACTACCATTTTTTAGCTCTGTGAGGTTTTCAAACCCATCTACTTTTAGGCTGATTTTTGCTCTGAAGCCCTCAGGTCTCTCTCTCATCTTAAAATCATTTGAGTCTCTCTAGTGGAATCATGAATGTTCTCATTATCTGTATAAATACTGAATGCAATTCAAAGCCTGCAATGCTTCTGGCCTCCTCAATTTAAAACCATAACACAATTAATGAGAAAGTTACTCACTTTCTTTGAAATCATTGATCAGCTGGGTATTTTTTGGATGTGATGAGTTATGTAGACACACTAATTTTCTTTTTTTTTTTTTCTAATTCACATGGCAATATTTTGGTGGTAAGTATATTCTGTGTTGTTTGTTATTGACTTTCTTTACTTGCTTTTGATATATTAATCTTACTACAGGGTACTTTTATATGTTCAGAATTTAATTCATTATTTATTGTTATATAGTAGCATTGTTAGAATTACATTAATTAAATTCTATGGTTTTTATAATAAATTACAAGTTTTATAATAGGAAGAGGAAACACATAGCAGTAAAGTATAACAGTAGACTAGCAGAGTTAAAATTAAACTGAAAGTACATTGTTCCTTAGTGTCTAATCTGCTGAATCTTTAATGTTTCTTTCCAGACAGCTTGGTTAAAACTTAATCTATTAAAAAGAAGTGTACTTCAGAAACTTACAATTAGGCAGGCTAATAGTGTTAATAAACTTATTCAGTTTATTTCTTGCAGTTGCTCTGTTTAAAGCTCAATTTACTTCTAGAACAGAATCTAAGATAAGAATGTAATGATCAATAATTGATAGAGTTACAATTTTCAACAATAATGTATTGGAAAAGAGGAATATTAATAGACTTATGCTGCTGTTAAAAACTACCACAAAGTTAATAAAATCTATCACAGCTTCCCAGCTCCCAGTTTCTTTCTATAATTAAACCTTTCAAGACACGTGCTCACTCTTTCTCTCAGTTGGCACAGATAAAAAAACCAAAGAAGAAAAAGTATCTTGTTTTGATTTCTTAGCTAAATGATTGCTTCATTCAGTGCAGGAATGTGGAGCTTTAGGACCAGCTGAATAAATGTTGCAGGGGAATTACTCCCTCTCTCACAAGTTCTCTCACAAGTATTTCCCCCCGTTACACTGGGTTCAGCAGTTGCCTGCAAATGGTGAGAGCTTGTGTGTGAGGCCAAGTTCTGGCAGTAGAAGGGCAGTGTCTGAGCAGCTTTACCACCATAAACCCACGTCTGTGCCTGCTTCTAAACCCACAGTAACACATACACTGAAGTGAGCAGCAGCAGCGTGCCTTAACCTGCTCCTTACCTGCTGCCAGAAAAGTAGGCAGTCCACTTATAAATTTTCTGACCATTATAGCCAGAATAAACTTGTGTCACCCTAAAAACGGCCTGGTAGCTGTATCTTACTGAAAGCTTTTGGCCTATAGGAGCTCTGGAGGTTACAACATTTCAAGAAAATTATGTGTACTCCTCTGTACTAGGGGAATGTAGTGAAATACATTTTTGACCTTTTTAGCAGTACTTGAGTTCAAATCCAGTTATATGATGGTGGATGTTATTTTTAATGACTGTGTCTGGTTTAGTTTGAGACTTGACTGGGTAAGCTCATTTAAGAAGCCTCAATTAAGTAGTTGATAATAAAGATGATATTTTTCTCTCCTCAGTAATGACTATGGAGTGTGATGAATGCAGTTATGTTTTTTCCAATGAAGAATGCACGTCTGTGTGTTTTGAAGTCAAGGATTCTTGTCAAAAGCATAATTGTATATTTTAGTTATTATTTGAGTATTGCACACGACATGTAATGTCTGTATTCAAGATGGGTCACTGTGTATTTTAAATTAAGACATGATAAACCTGAAAGCTCGATGCTTGATATCAAAAATATGCTTGATACAAGAAGGAAGGTGCGGAAGGT
>VZRX01016705.1:0-73209 GCA_013398075.1 Notiomystis cincta | reverse complement strand
ATTGATAGAACTTGAGAACGAATCTGCAGACACTNGATAGAACTTGAGAACGAATCTGCAGACACTAATTCTCTCCCGAGTCAGAGAAAAGGAAAAGGTGATCACACGTGAGACAAACAGCATGGCAACACCAAGGTCGGTGCAAAGAAGGGAAGGGGAGGATGAGTGCTCTGGACAGCAGAGCTGAGATTCTTCTGCAAGCCATGGTGAGGACTATATTACAACAAACTATTCCCCTGTAGTTCATGATGTGCATGGGGGATGCAGAATTCACCCACAGCCCGTGAGAAAAAGGTGCTCACACTGGAGTGTGTGGATGCTGAAAAGCTGTGAACTGGTGAGAGGCGTGAACACAGAGAACCTTTGCTTCCACAGACCAAGGAAGAGGACCCTTGCTTTTGTAGTAGAATAGCTCATCCTTAAAAGGCTGTACCCTATGAATCAAATGAGCCATGAAAAAGCAGTTGTGGGAAAAGTGTTTTGCCCGTGGGAGGGACTCAGGTTGCAGCAGGTTGGGCAGGACTGCTGCTTGTGCAGACTAGACCCATGTTGAAAAAGTTTACAGAGAACTGTCTCCCATGGGAAGGACCCCATGGCATAGCAAAAGAGAATACTTTCCCTAAGCGAACTGAAGCAAGATCTTTTAAAAGTAACACATTGGCTAAAACCCCCATGTTTTGCCTCCCTGTGCTGTCAGTAGGAAGGAAAGACAGGCTGGAGACGGGGCAAGGTGTTCTAAAAGTTTATTTTAGTTCTCATTATCTTCTTTTAGGTATTTTAATAATTTTTTCTGTATACCTTTTAGGGTTTTGAGCCTGTTCTGCCCTTAAAGTGTTTCTTCCTAAGCCCTACCTCAACTCAGAAACCCCTTTTTAACTATTCTTTCCCCCTCCTCTGCTCAACTACAGCAGAGGAGAATGAGTGAATGATATTTTTTCATGGGTGCACCAGCTTTTAGCCAGCGTCAAACCTGCAGCACTACTGTATCTGTGCAAGTACACTCACAACTGCAGCCCTTTGCCTCCCTTAAAACTGCCTCCACTGACTGGTTTACAGCTTATTGTATCTAGTTCTGTATGCTTAATTTCACATTCCTGCCTCAAAAAAAAAAAAAAATCAAAATCATTCAAAATAATGTGGGGAAGCAAAAATTCATTAATCAAAAATTTTTGTAATTCTAGATTTTAAGACCTTCAGTATGTTCTGAGTGCCCCTTCAGTTGTACAGCTTTTCTCCTAAAGATTTGCATTGACATTAAAGAGAACTGCACAATTACCTGTACATCTTATACTTCTTTCTGTGAGGTTCAGTGATTCTGTGTTTTACAAACACTGTAAAGATTTCCCTGTGACTGCTGACAGTAACAGTGTTTACTGAAGATTGTTAGCAGCTGCTTTTGTTCTGTGCTTATTGCTTCAACTTTAGTATGCAACTACCTAAAAGATTTCTCATTACTTGCATTTCTTCACCTTGGCTCAGATTTTCTTCTTAGTTTTGCATTCAATCAGGCTAAACCTCCTTTGCTCTCACTGATCTGTTAAATTTCTCTCAACTTCATACTGGCTTTCAGCCACCCATGTTACATTTCTTAGTAAAAGACAGTTTACAGTTAACCCTCTTTTGTCTCTTTCCTTTTTTCACTCAAATATCTTTAACTTGCTCTTCAGGATATACAGCCAACTTCTTTCTTTTCTCTTATTATGAGCTTAGCGTGGCTGTTTGGCTTTGTGCAATCAGCATCTCCAATGTATTCTCAATATCTTTCACTCTGGCAATTCTTTATGATAGAAAAACAACTCCTATTCTGCTTTCTATTTCACTTCTAACTGTCATCAAAATAACATGATTTTTCACCATCTGTCCCAATGCATTTGATGGATTGTCACTAGAGTTTCTCTCTCCTAAATGTCCTTGATATCTTTAATTACCTATTTCTCTGTGTTTACTTTGCACTCGCTGGGACAGATTATATAAATCAGGAGTACGTGAATGGAAATTAACAGATTTGTACAGATGTAAAAGTGACAGAAATGAGAGCAGAATACAAATAAAGAAATAACACCTAATTTCTTTCTCTATATATAATGGAAAATCATGGCTGAGAATTTACAATGCTTCTTCCTATGCTTAAGCGCAACAGATTCTGTCATCTGCAGTAACAGCAGTGGCAAAACCAGCGATTCATGACTTGCTGATGCTGTAGAGTAAAACAAAGTTACATGTCTATTTCTTATTTGTCTTTATAATAAAAAAATAATTTGAAGGGATTTCCTGAGAATGTATTATTTAGGGAGTGCTCACACAAGCTCACCTTTCTTCACCATCCTGCCACTTTCAGATTCTTCACAGATTTTTTGTTATTCTGATGAACACTGCTTATTTGTACCTATAGTACTCATCAATGGATTGCTTCCTACTTTATATTTCAAAGCCAGACAACATCAGTTTCTAGAGAAAGCTGAACTAGGTTGTAGTCTATTTGTTTGAAGTATTAATCATCCAGTGTTTCCATGAAAACTGAGCCAAAGAATTTATCCCTAGAAGGCTGGACATTTGCTACAGTGCACACCCTGGACCTACCTCAACAACCTACTGTCAGTAAGCTCAAAACTTAATAACCTTCTCAATTTATTACAATTCCAGCATTTCCACACTGATTCTATCTGAATCTAGTTTCAGTCCATTCTAGCCAGGCAATAACATTGTACACTTTCCATGTAATGGATTAAAATTCCCTTTCACTACAAAGAAACCCTCTAAGTACTTCTAATTCACAATCATTTCCCATCTGTTATTTAAACAGTCGGGTTTCTCATCCTTGATGGTGAAGTTGGTGCTTTGCAGAAAGCAGTTCAGATGTGGACACACACACAGCCCTGCCCCAGGGCACATCTCCAGCCCTTGGACAGCTTGGGCTGGGCTCTGCTGGCCCCAAGGGCAAGTGAAGTGGGAGCACTGAGGAATGCAATGAAGGAGAAAGGTCTCTGATTGCTTATCCAAGTTTTTTGGCTACAGTTTTTTAGGCTGTTCACTCACACAGCTCTGATCTCGAGACATTTTCCCACAGATAGCACGGTGAGCATTGAAGGTAGCTTTGCCACTGTTAAAACTGATCATTTTCCCTGAAAGGCAGCAGCTGGCCTTTGTTTATTCCCTAACTCATCTACATGCCCTGTGCTCTGTCTGCTCCCCCTCTGCCTGATTTGCTTGAGTGTTCTCCACACGTGGCTGACCAGAACGTTCTCCTTCCCACATGAACAGTTTTCTTGCTTCTGACAGTCACCTTCCCAGCTCTCTCCTCAAGCATTTAAAAATATCTCCTCCTTTCCCACGCTTGCACTTGAGAAACAGTCCTTCAGGAGCAGCAAATCCCCTCCAAAAGTGACCTAGTCAAGTTTTAGCAGCTAAGATTATCAAATCCAAATGCTGATAAATCATAACACCCCAAAATACCCTTCAAGTCCCAGAGATGACCCTTGTTTTTTTCTCAGTATACCTCTTATAATGTCAAAACTTGCTTGGGTCTTTGGAGCACAGTGCTCTGAGCCACCTCTGAGCACTGAGGTACTGCAGGTATCTCTGCAGCTCAGAAGATTGATAGCTAAAATATTTGCTTTATTTATATACATCATATATATTCACCTGGCTGTCATAGAGTATGTTTAGCTTTTCTGGAATGCACAGCAAAATAAAAAAGCCTGAGATGGAAGATGGATAGAACAGGGCTGGATGTACAACCAACAGAAAAATCCTTCCAAAGCAAGAATCACGCTATACTTGTTGCCTCATATATCAATGTTATTTATTTTAGCTCATCACTCAAAATAAAGTAATTTCAGAGAGAATGTGGGGGACATTCTGGGGACCTCTCATCTCCTGTGTCAAATTCATATAAACACACAAAATACCCAATTCTACTTAAAACCATTTTCTTCTATTTGAAGTGTGATGACCTACCCTTTGGTATGCTAAGCAAGCTCTTTAACATTGCTTGTTTACTGCAATATTCCCTTTAGCAACTAGAGCTGTGGAGTGGCATGATGATTGATTCTGCTCTTGAAAGTGATTTACAGATGAAAAAATACATTTTTTTTAATGTTCAACTGTATTCGAAATTGAGTTGCTGTGATGTAAGGAGATCTGATTAGGTAAGATAGAGACTGCAAATTTTAATGGATACTTATTTTTTTGCAATAAGAAATTTCTGCCTTAAAGAATAACCAAAAATTAAGATGGTACATTTCCTTTCACTCTAAAATCTCCAAGGGTTTCAACATGTGTGTTTGCTGGGGATGGTTACTCCCATAAAATACCTTTGACTGCTCAAGTTCCAGAAAGTCTTCTCATTCCAGTTCATTTCCAAGCCTACACAAACTCATAGTCCAGCCTCTCCATCCCATCAGAGCACTCCACTGGGCTGATTGTCTGTTCCCTGCTGCTGCAGAAAAATGCTGCAGAGTGGCTGATGGATATGTACAGGATGGGAATGGAGACAGCCTCTGCAGCCATCCATAAACTCAACTCCTTTCAATTGCTTGCTGTCTGCTACTGAGAGGAACACTGGAAAAAGGGAAAGAAAAAGGCTATTTATTTTTATTTTTTTAAAGATACTAATTTGCCTTTATCATCTGGTATGGCCAAGTGAATGACTGGATCCTAACACAACCCTGAGTATCACAAATGATAACAACTAAGACATATATTTCCCAACGAAAATAATGTGACAGCATTCCCGTTCCCTTTCCTCTGGAGCATCCACTCTTGATCAACATCAGAGATAATTTCTGATGATGACTAGCCTAAGAAGAAAAGAGAAAACAAGAAAAAATAATTTCTTTAAAATAAATAAACCAGGACAGAACAGTGAATATATTGCACTGCAGTGCTCAAGAAGCAGCTAAATATTCCTGCAAAGCAGATTTTCTGAAATTCTGACATCCAGATGAGGAGAGGTGACTAAACCTTGGAAGTATGTGAATTGAGGCTGGTTTTATGTACTGACTCTGAGGTGTCTGAGTTCACCATGAAGTGGTGCAAAAATATTTTTCAGGAACAATTTTTTCCTTCAGTACAAAGCAAAAAAGAAAGAAAAAATAGGCTACCAGAATATATTTCCAAGATAGGTACATTTTATATGTTCTGCATTTGTCTTAGCTTTGTTGTTTGAAACATTAAATTTATTGTTTAAAGAAAACTAGACATATAAAACGGAGCATATAAAAATCTGGGTTTGTAGGGGTGGTTTTTTGAAAAAAAAAAAAAAAAAGATAACAAAAGGGCATCTTTTGATGAAATGAAAACATGTACTGGTCAAGGAAATTGTCTTTCTTTTGTAGAAAAGATTGGAGAGAAGCCAAGAGTCCTCCCCCACAGTCTGGCCACTGAGCTCTGACATTCCCCCTGTAGCCCATGCTGGGGGTACAGACCTGTGGCATGCTCAGGGTATTCTGGAGCAGGCAGCACAATCAGGATTGATGTGGGAGCTCTCTCGAGCACAGCCAGGAACACAGAGCTCAGGAGCTCTGGGGATTCACTGCTCTGCTGCAGCCCGGCCGCTGACGGGGCTTGAATGTGTGAGCAAGGAGCTGTTTGCAAATAGCTTTCCCAAATGGGTCCTCCTTCTCTCTGAAATGGTTTTCAAGCTGAGTCCACTTCAGATTTCTCTGTTATTTGAGTTCTGTTATGCTTCACACAGAGCTTTATTTCGCTTTCAGACTTTTGCTCATGCCTGATTCAAGTTGGGCACGGGGAGTGGGATCATTCTAATGGAGGGAAGATCATGTTCCAGGGGCAGTGACTGACATGTAATTTAAACAATTCCAACAAAACTGCACAAATAACAACTACCTGGATAACCTAATGTATCTTGGCTTGAGAAACAAAACTTTAGTATTTTGAGAAAAGACCAGTTATTGCCTCCTCTAATATTTACAAAAGCCCATTTGCAGCTGTCTGTCAAGAAGCTGAAGACCTGCCTGCATACTACACAAACTAATAGTTCAGGAAAACCCACCCAGCTCTTCTTACCAGAATAACCTGCCTCAGAGGTCTTGTGATGTTCTTACAGAACATCGACTTCCCCTAGAGACAATCACTTTGTGGAAGAAAGAAAAGCCCCAAGAGGATCAGAAGTCTCAGTTTGCTGTGGAAGCACTGCCACACAGGCACAAGAACACTTCAGTTCTCCCAGAACAGGACATGTCCCAGGTATGTTCTGAAGTGAAGCACATTAATCTAGAAGTGAAAAGTTAATTCTGCTTCAAAATCTAGGCTATCTAAGCAAATTCTTATGGAAACTGTTGCCACAACCCACACAACACAGCAGGAGAGAGGCATCATGAATTAAAGTGTGGAGAAAACAGTCCCTTCAGTCCAATAACCACCCATTTAATTCTCAGGATTTTCTCTTAATCAGTAGCATTATGTTGTAGACACCCAATGAAACAAACCCAGAAAAAAGTTCTTCAGTCACACTCATGCTGTCTAGTTAACACTGCAGGGTAGTAACGACATCACCAAAAGTAGAATTTGATCCATTTTTCTTAGATAATAGTTGTTTTTACATCAAATACAAATTGAAGAGGCTTAGCCTTTCCATTATGTAATTTAATTGTCATCCTCTCGCTTCTCTACACAGAAAAAAGATAAATGCCTTTTTGGCTCCGAAATTCGTATCCTTGAGACAGACAAAGCGTGGATGAACATATTAAACACTAGAGCTGTTGTGTCCTGGTGAGAACGAGGGGATCATTTTCTTTGCATCTTCTGACCTGCTATAGAAATCTATAGCACATTAATCATTTCTAAACTCAGTCTCAGTGTGAGGTGGGAGCAGGGTAATTTACTGTGTCTGCATCAGGTTCTTCTTTCATCAGACTCTTATACAGCTCAGTGGAAGAAACTAATACTTATAAGCTTAACAGGAATGTATTTCTGGTGAGGCAATGTTACTGTTACCCAAATGTAGAAATGAATAATTAAGTCTCTTTTAAGTAAGCATCCACTGTATAATAACTCCTAAACTCATTCATGCCATAAATTGAACTAATTAAATTAGAGATGTTTCCTCCCCAATATACAACAGATATGTAAGCACTAAGACAGTCGAATGATGCTCATAATATCAATACCTTCATAGATTAGCCAAAACTGACAGCCTAATTCCTGGATAACATCAGAGGTGAAATGGATTAACCATATGCTGTAACTTTTGGAATAAATCCTCCATCTTTATTCATGATGCTTTATGCTTCTAAAAGCTGCATGCTGTATTCTGTTTACTTCCTTCAGAGCTGGGGGTCCCTTCTAATATACAAGGGCTGCTTTGAAGACACTGCAAGACAACATTGCATTGGGAAGGAATGGCAGTACTTGCTTCCTTACTGGCAAGGAACACATTTTCACAGCTGCCTGAACATGGCATAGGCTGGAAAAAACCATCCCACTCTTTCTGTCATTGTTTCCCTGTACTCCACTGTCTCAGCACAAGCACTCACATAACTGAGTACTCCTGGATCAGGAACTGTGCTGATTGAAATTTAGGGTGAAATAACTTTGCTCTCTGCCTCCTATTCCTATCCATCAAATGGATCTCCTCTGAGGATGCTGAGAATTGCTCAAGCCCAGGTAGCACTGAGCAGTACTGAGCTACTCTTGGTACTTTTCGGGGCACAGAGGCAGTTTTGTAATTTCCTACAAGGATAAACCCAAGAGGTGATCTCAGAGCCTTCTGCAAAACCTCTGAGGAGAGCAAGAAGGACAAAGAGAAGAATTCAGCTCCCTCTCCATCTAAGGGGACTGAAATCATCGCAGTGTTTTCTTTGCTTAAAACTATGTTTTCACTTACAATGAATAAGAATCCATTATTGCATAGAAAGTAGCATCCAGCACAATACTTCTGTATATTTAAAGGGCCAAACTCATCAGAACAATCTGGCTGTTCAAACTGTACAAAGCATCTATAAATTAGTCATTGGCCAGAAGACACTGAGGAAA
Organism: Notiomystis cincta; assembly: GCA_013398075.1. Taxonomy (NCBI): domain Eukaryota; kingdom Metazoa; phylum Chordata; class Aves; order Passeriformes; family Notiomystidae; genus Notiomystis; species Notiomystis cincta. The sequence continues at coordinate 65,214 of VZRX01016705.1, read as the reverse complement.
CTGATCCTCTGCATTTCTCTCTAATTCTCCTTAACACATCATGAATTCCCAGTGCCTAGGATTTACATATGTATTATTACTCTTCTCTGCACATTGGATTCTACTCATGCCTCAGTGCTGCAGGGAACATACTGGAGTGTCCATGCAGACTCTGGAAAGTGTTCCTGAACAGGGACCTTTGATCCTCATGTTCTCCCTCAGTTTGGCTCTGAGGTAGCTATCAGCATCTATTGGAATATTCTTATATTCACAGCAGAAAGGGGCACAATATCATTGTTCTACCTTTAAGCCTATGTGGTATACAGAAAATTCACAGGGATATGACATTCCTTAAATCCCTGCCACGTTGCATATTTATGACATTTTACTTTGCTTAGTGTTTTTAATAGTTTGTTCAGTGCTTGCTGAGAGTGAGCATGTAATGATGCTGTAAAGGGTCAAGTCCTCATTAGACTCCTAAAATTATTGAAGATTCCAACCAGGAACACTGCAAAGGGATATCACAAGTGCCTATTCTTACCTTCTCTTCTCTGAAAACATAAGGACAATTTTTATGTCAAGATTCAAAGGTAGCAATGTTCCTGTTCAAAAAAGAACAACAACAACAAAACAACAAAAACTGGAAGTATTTCCACAGGAGGATTTCTGCATATTTCACTTCTCCTACAAATCAAACCCAGATATCTGGGGGTGGGAGGAAGGTTGGGCAGAGACCAAGCATAAAAGTAGTACAGTTTGATTTAACTGTCAGAAAGTTATGAAGGTAGAGGAGTGGGCTGAACTGGAAAGATTACAGCTTCAGCTCCAGATGCCCTTCTTGATATACACAATCCATTTATTTCTCATAATTCAGCCTTTCCATAAACAGGCAGCACAACTATTTCTGTACTTATATTAATGTTGTCATTGATACCTTTTCAACCCAGGAGGTACCAGTGAGTGTTAGCATTAGCACATCAATATTCCATCACTCACATCCACTCCACTGCCAACTGGCACAAATCCAGAAAAGGAACAACACTGAACTTCTAAAATACCATGGAAATAACCAGGCTTTCTAAGAGTGTCCGTATTCACTGCACACACCTTGGAGTGTAACAAACTCATGACTTAATCACCAGCTCTAAACACTTTTTTCTACTGCTGCTTCCCTACTTTAGCAATTTTCTGTTATTTAAAGCACCGAATGCAAGTGAAATAAATGCATGCATGAGCAAAAAAAAAAAAAAAAACCACCAACAAAAAGAACCAAAAAACAATGCCTCTTCCAGCCATCAATACAAGCTGGCAAACACACAACTGCAATAATGGGCCCATTGTATATTCCTAATGTTTCTCATTAATCAAATCTTGTTTGTATTAGAAGAAGGAAATAACTGTATCCAAATTAACTTGCCAATATGATGGCCATTAATAACACCAGAGTGAAGACTCATGGAATGCAATTATGGTACCAAAGTAATAGTGGTACAAACATAAAACATGATATAGTTGATACAAAGAGTGGAACAATGTGCATCGTCAGCTACATTTATAAAGGTGCTTTTGCAGCTTCTTATTCCTCTGATTCCTTGGATCTGAAGCCATTCTCAGTCCACTCAACAGCTGAGACAGCTGCAAGATACAACCTGCAGAAAGTGGCTGCTTCTGGAGGTTATTCTGCAGGATGCTGACAAGACGGCAAATGCGTGGTTAAGGAAGGTTCTGGAGCTGTGGGAGAATGTCATTGCCATAAACTAACAAAGAAGGAAGAAAACCTTGTAGGTAGGATCATTATTTCAGGGAAAACACCAGAAAGGACTTGAAAACCTTAGTTTTACTTGGGCACTTTGTTGCAGCTCTTCAGTGCACCTATCACCTTAACATGCTGTGATCTCAGCTCCAGACCATGTGCAGCCACTGCTGGGACTGCAGATCTCCCATTCTACAACACTGAAACTTAGAACAGAATTAGGGAATCAAAGCCCTCTAAAATCATTAACCCAGCACTGCCAAGGCCACCACTAAACCATGTCTCCAAGTGTCACATCTACACATCTTTTAAATCCCTCCAGTGACTCCACCACTTTCCCAGGAAAGCTTGTTCCAGTCTTGGAGAATCCTTTCAGTGAAAACTTTTCTCTAATAGCCAGTCTAACCCACCCTCATTTTTCATAGCTACACTAAGTTTTTAGTACATTTTCCTAAAGATTTGGTGTTTAAACATTCTTTCTGTGTTTGGGTTTGTGCACAAGCCACCAAGGTCTGAATACACTGACTGATTTGAAATCAGGGTGGTGAAAGAGCAGGAGGCCTCACATAGAACTATATCCCAACAGGAGAAATGAATGAGAAGAGAGCTTTTCTAACTGTCTCTAATAGAATACTAAGGGAGAGGCTATGTATGAGCACATGTATTATTCATGTGCCTGATGCTCTATGAAAGCTGGAAAAGCTTTCACATGGCACAAATCTGTAGGAAACCAAGCCTCATTAGTTTGCTGCACAGTGAATATTTGCTTATTCCAATCTATCAGTGCAGACACTGCAGACTTACCAATTTTCTCCAATTCCAAACCTGTGAGTCTAAGATTTTGGCATTTGGCCCACAGCTGACAAGGGATGCAAGCAAGATGAACAAGCCTGCTAGAATCATAGGACTATTCCTCACTCTGTGACCAATTAGTTCACTTGCCACAGTTAAAAAAAAATACCAAAACAAAACAAAACACTAAAAACCAGCAAGCTTCTAGGAAGCTCAAATATCTTAAAAATACTTAAAAATTTTAAAAGTATTTTAGGATTCAATTCTAACTACTCACATGGCCCTCATTGGAGTTAATGCAGCAGTTTTGTTACACTTCAGGAAGAAGATAATTTACTCTGTAGATATTCTCTGAAGAAAATATGATTATCACAGCTGGGGAAAAGCCAGCCTAAGTCTCCTGTGCTACCCTGACACATGGTAATCAATGTCTCACACCCCTGTGAGGAGTATTCCAGAGGTCAGTACTCCAAACACTCAGCCAGGGAAGAATCTTGACCAACTGATGCTAAGATTTCGCTGAAGGCAAAGGTTATCACTTGACAGGCCTGTTACTGTGTGTCCATTTTTCATTCATGCTGCCACAAGTGGTAAGTGAGGAATGGCTGTGATGGCACAGAAATACTGCATCAGTTCTAGACACTGCCACTGAGCTGCTGCAGGTAGTGAGAGCAGCACAGAGCAGCAGTGTCAAAACTGCTCTGAAAAACTGTTTCATTATAGGAATCAAAGATGTGATTTAAAAATTGACTTACTTTGGGTATATGAATTGAATTCTTCCTATTGATCAGTCAAGAAGCTGTGTTCTTTAGGAATTCTTGAAGACAGAAGAAACTATAAACATGATATTTTAGGATTTTGGTTTTTTTTTAAAAAGAATGTAAAATTAAAAAGGAGACAACATTTCAAAGTAGCCACTAAAGGATGGATTTTCCCACCTTTCCATATCACAGAACTACTCAAAAAACAAAACACAATTAACTCTGAGCAAAATTCCAGTTAAAAAATCAAACCAAAATAAATCCCAAAATTATATCATGATATTTATGCCAGTAACTAAGACTGCAGGAGTCTTGAACTTTTCTGATGGGTTGGCTGGGTACCTGAAGCAGAGATAAGGGGTCAGTAGACAAGTGCAGGTGTATTCCCACTGGGGTTAAAAGTGCTCTGTGACAGGTTGCAGATCCCTGCTTTGCCTTGGAATTAAGTGTTTATTTTCCTATTGAAAATTTTCCAGTTTGCAGAAGATACTTAAATATTGATTAATGCAAAGGCCAGGCAGATACTTTTTCTATTGCCAGCTAGATAGATAAGTTGGCAGACAGCCCAAACAGACCATAACTTGGGCTCTCATTAATATTTACACATTTTTGTTGGAAGTTTAACAGTGTTAACCAAGGAGTCAGAGAGCACACAGCATAAAATACATCACAAGACATCTCCTCACCATCTGGGGATATGAAGGTTAAATGTTCATAACTAGGTTAAAGATTTTAGCAGGGAACAGCAAATCTTTGCTTAAATGCATTCTCTTCTTTTAAACAGTAGCCCAGAAAATGTCTGATTTCTGGTTAAATACTCTGGTCTTTACTGGAAGACATTAAAATATTTCTGCATAAAACATTTGCCCAAAACACAGTGCACAAACATGTTCTATGATTAGCAAAGCAATGTCTCAGTTTGCTGTTCATCTCTGCAGCTCATAGAGATTGGGGGTAAAAATGTGATGGAACAGAAAAACAGTACTTAATACACAGTATCAGAAAATAGTCATGCAATCTGTAATTGAATAATGGCTATTTCTGCCTTCAAAATGGACTTATTTCCTGCACTATACCTTACATGTATAGATACACATGGATGACATCTAATCAAAATTAATAGGGTCATCCAGAGTTTTAAGTAATAAGTTATAGGAAGAACTGCTTCAAGTTACTGTTATCCTGGTTAATACAATTTCCTATAATAATGTACTAAATGCATTAATGATACATGTAATACATAACTAATATATTAAGGTATGTGCTAAAGTTAATATTTTATTGTGTTAGAACATCTGCATTTAGAAATTTCTCCAGAGCCCACAATGACAACTCACAAGTACAGTGAATATAGAAATAACTCAGTGACTCTTTCACAGCTTTTAAGTTAGTAGTTGAAATGTTAAATCAAAGGGTCAAAAAATGTTGAAAACCACAATAAAATCTTTTTCTTCAGTAATAATGATTTTCCTCCCAAGAGACTGTAACGAACGACTGGTTCAGGAAATTAAAGTTTCAGTGATGAAGTGAGTTTTATTTGTCTTGGCCACAACATCCTCATTTTCAATTTATGAGTAGCTACTGGTTTGTTTGCTCTCAAGGGAGCCCATCTATCTCACTCAGCTCCTGCTGTTCTGGGACGAAAATGGGAGACCAGAGCAGAAAAAAATTTCCTCACAGTTTTAGACAAAAAAAAAAAAAAAAAAAAAAAAAAAAAAAAAAAAAAAAAAAAAAAAAAAAAAAAAAAACAAAAAACAAAAAACAGTTTTAAAAGCTAAGTTTAGATATTAGAATTGAAGCACTTAGCTATTCATGTGACATGATATATTTGAAGTTGCCCATCTTGCTGTTTTACTGTGGAGGATCTTCTGATCAAAAAACCTCAGAGCACAGTCTTGAATCCTAGATGTAAGATGAAAGAGTTCATGCCAATGTTTTCTGAAATACTCCAAATGAAAGCTTCCTGTGAATGTCACTCTCTGCTGTGGCCTCACACAAAATAAACAAAACCTGCTCTGAGTCAGTGAGTCTCCCTGTGCTAGAGCATCCCACTGTCCTTGTTGGGTCAGGAGCACAAGGCCCTGTCCTGGTGGGCTGAAAGATCTCCAGAATTTTATCTGCTTCAGGATGTGTAAACGTGCCTGTTACACTCCTAACTCACAGTGTTTGCCCAAAGCACTGAGCATGGCCCAGGGAGGCACCAGGACGTGTCACATTTGTGTCACAAATGGTGCATTTCCCTGCCCACGTTCTGCACTGGGGCTCTGGGCACGAGACCTCCTGGGCACATTCCCTGTGTTTCTTTGGTTGTCTTTCTGAAAAATACACTCATTTCTCCTACAGAGGGTAGATTTATGGCCTCTCCTGCCCAGTATTTTTGCTTCGATCAATTCTGAATTATATGGCAAGAAAGCTCCAAGGGAAGAACAAGTCACAACAAGAGTCAGACAGTAAATACAGGGATGGCTTTGAGCCCCTTTGTTAGGTCAGCACAGGAAGGAATGTTTCACCCTCTTCCCAGGTGCCTCTAGAATTCAAACATTAATATAGAGCACTTTATCCAATTCTGTTGCTACATCTCGTTTTCAAGAGCTTTAAAATTAAATGTAAATTTAAATTATTTAAAGTAATGACCTTTAATCCTGTGAAATGGGATTAAAGAGTTGAACGGATTTTTCCCCATCAGGAATTACATGCAGGGACCTCTGGCCCTTTCTGCTGCTGATTACAGTGGATTTGCCTCATGTCCTTCCCAAACTCCAGCCTTTTAACTCTCTCTTGGGAACTGTAGACTGAGGGTATCCCACAGTGCATTTGTTTCCTGTGTTGGATCTCCTCTTGGATCAAATTTGAAGATCAGCTTTAACACAGCACTGTTCCAAGGATCCAGCTTTTAATATTTCTGTGTTAAAGGGTCTGGCACATTAAATGGAATTTCACAAGAGAAAACTCAAATGCATTTTATTTAAATTATTTTTAAAAAGAAATTCCAATAGGAATTATGTAAAATCAAAAGCCTTGAACTCCATTCTGAAAGTCCCCTCTATTATGTTTTTGCTACATTCCCTCGGGGTACAACTGTCCTGCACAGGAAACAGTGATTAGAGAAAGTAACCTGCCTCACCAGAGCCTCCCACAGAATTTCACCCTGTATTTTAAATTCTCCAGGGTTTCTACTATGAAAAATTATTTTACAGCCCAAAGAACAATCCTTCCAGCTAGAAGTCCACTCTTACTGATACACCCCTTTTCTCCCAGAAAATACAATTCAATCCTCTATGTGACTTTGTTTAAATGAACTGAGATTTCACCTGGATGATTTATCATCCTTCAGCAGAAGGCAACACCAATCTTATCAGCATATTTGGGGTGTCGAGAGTTCAATTAGAACAGTTTGTAGCTGGCTGTCTTATTGAAGCCAGGGGACCCGAGGTCAGCATTGATTGTATATTTTATTGATGTGGATCTTTCCTTGACAGTTGCTTAGAGAAACACGAAAATACAACACAGCTTTGAGAATAACCCCTAAAAGTGCTGCAAAATGAGCAATTACTTATCATACCTCATCCCCTCTCAGGATGCTATTGGGGTTTGGAATCTCTCCCACGAACAGTGTCTGATGATCAAATTCTACATTTATGCCAGCTAAGGTTTAATTGTACATCCTTTGCTATCTTAAAGCTTCCAAAGTATTAAAAACTCTGAATGTTTGTCCACAGATTCCAGCACTGGAAGGATTGCTTTAAAATTGTGCTGCTTTAATATTAACAGCACAGCAAAATTAATTATAGTTTTCTTGAGTCTGTCTGATGTGTTTCTTACACATAAGGAATAAAAATATGTTCAGACCTCTTATGAATTTCAAGATCAGTGATCTATTCAGAAGCTCTGGAGTGACAATGCAACACATTACAAATGTCCTGTGCTTCTAAAGCAATTCTAGATCTAAGGAAAATCTCAAAACCTCATTCACACACACAGAAAAAAAGGTCCTATCAAAATGAAAAGTTTATTTTATGGTGTAACAAATAATTTTAAAAAAAGAAATGTTTTTACCCAGACATCTCTTGAAAAACATGGAATAAGTCATTCAGTGGAAGGTGTCCCTGCCTGTGGCAGGGGTTTGGAACTAGATGAGCTTTAAGGTCCCTTTCAACCCAAACCATTCCATGATTCTATGAATTGGAGCAAAGCCATAGCTTTATGAGACTTCCATTTTAAAAATTGTTTTTATCTTTGACATACAGGAAGTCAAAATTTCAGTGTAAATAACTATGCAAGAAACCCTTCAATGTGTTATGATTCCATAATTTATAGTCTGTGGAAAGCAAAATAGCCTCAAAATAATTTTCCTTGAAATGCAAAACAGAAACAAGGTGCTGTTCTCAGTGTTTTCTGATCACTCTTTCTTCCCAACACATTTTCTCTGAGTCAAGTCAGCTACTCTTAATGACAAAAATGAAAAATCAGACTCCTGCCTGAAACATCACTTGGAGAGAGCCATTCTTCTCATATTAAATATACTGCAGTAAATATATAACAGGCTATCAATGCTCCCGAGATATATACAAGCATTCCAACCCCAAAAAGTCTTCATTTTGCCAATTAAAAAAATAATAGTAAATGGAGGCCTATTCAACTGCAAGCACAGCAGTAGGGAGATATGGAATAACCACATGGATATATGCTTATATGGATATATAACTGCATTATGGATATAACAAGGTTTTCAGGTAATTGTTAGATACATCCTGTTCCAGTTTGTCTGCACAGTCAAAGAACACATTGCCAGCTAAAGGGATCACACTTGAGTGAAGCCACAATCATAACCCTTAACCCCAGTGTTTGAGTTTTTCTGGTGGATTTTTTTTTTTATGGATGCTTGGAAACTAAAATGTCTTTAGCTTAAATGATTTGGATGGATAATTAATTGTCTGCTGCTCCCACAATGTGAGAATGCATCAACATAGAATATAGACGTATTTTGAAGGGCAATAGAGCAAATAATGTTTAAATCTTTCTTGAAAGCAAATAACTCTGACTTGGCCAATTGATAAGACCAGTGATTTCAATATAATCGAATTGAAATAAAGCAGTTAAGCATTTAAGACTTAGATAACCTTCCTAAGAATCAATCTTTCTTTTAAACTAGACTCCCAGCCATGCCTTAGATTTTACAGCTTTAAAGAACAAAAAGTGCCTATAAAACACCTGTGTGGTCAAACTTTTTTTTTAAAAGACCATATCTGGGAAATGTTCTCAATAAATTTAACAAAATCACCAAAACCTCCATGCCCAAAACCTCCACACCCAAACCCAGATGTTTCTGTGGGGAACTGGACGCCCCATTCCTGCTTGCATGCATATGTGTGACTGTCAGAGTGACTGATTGCCTCGTCTCATGGTGAAGATCAATAGTTGCTTTAAAAGGAGACAGATTCATGGAAGCTATTGGATCCAAATAGTTTATTGCTTTGTGCTCATCCTTTTGTTTAATGGCAGCTCTCAGAGTCACCTCGGCAATTACTCTCTAAGTTGACTTTCAAGTAACTTCCTTGCACATCACATGGTCTTTTAAAGGTTGTGTTCAAAAGCAGCCTCTCCCTCTCCCACGGAGTTTAAAATACAGATGATGTCACATCCTTCAGCATCAGATGGTGGCACTTAGTAAGAGTTATATACTAAGAAAACATTACAATTTACTTTCAGCCTCTGGAGCAATCCTTGATCTCTGGAATTAACTACTTGTTGGAAATATCTTAGATTTGTGTTGCTAATTTTGATGCCAAAGGAGTTAGCAACCTATTGCCCTTCAGATAAACACCCAAACACCTGTGGGCTCATCTCAAGGTACCTGACCTACCCAAATCTCTGAGTTTACTACACTGGTCTGGAAATCCATTTGCTTCTATTATCATTAGATCATAATCCAAAGAGTCAAGTGCAGTAGGTAGGTTTCATTACTCCCTAGTTTGTGTAGCACTGAAATACGGATTTGCTTTGTTTTCATTATTGTGTCATAGCTGTATTTTTCAGCTTCTGGCCAATCCAGTTATTCTCTCTACACCATCTGAAGTCTGTGCCTGCCCTCACCTCCATCCAGTTTTGTAGAGAAAGAAATAATTTTTGAATAGAACATTAAATTATAAGAAACCTCAAGGAAGAAAATCCAACCTTCCATCCAAAAACCTAAAAAAAAAATAAATCTGGTAACTCAGGTTACTGAAAGCCAGATTGCTTTTTCCCCTCAACATGTGATGTTGCGAAGATGACAGGCCATGCCTCTGTCAGCTGTTCCTGCTCCAGCAGACTGGCCTGAGCTCCAGTCTCAGTTAGCTGGGTGTCACATCCGGGTGCAGAGTGCAGCCTCCCGTGCCTGTGCTAGGAACACACAGACAAGGGGAGCTGTCAGCTCGGATCTGAGGGCCCCTTGCAGTAACACCAGTGTGGATTCACCTCATCATGCCAGAGCACACCCCAGGCTTAGACACAGGCACTGTGCTCTTCCCCAGGTTATTTGTCGTGTGGATCAGTGGCCAAAACCCATAAAGCCTTGAAGTGACTTCTTCACAAGCTTTCTTCACCTTTATAATCATGTCTCAGAAATGTAGAATACACAGTCATGATTACAACAAAGTTAGGACTAAGCACAGAATCAGAGGCTTGTCAAGGATTTTTAGCTGGGTTTTTCAGCTGCATGATAGACAAGCCTGTACTTTCTTGGTATGACACAAATGGGTAGATCCAAGACACACAGTTCCTTACTTTATCTGTTAGTTGTGGAAATAGTATCAAGGAAAGCAAGGAATATCTTGCAACTTAAAACCCCATAAAATTTAAAAAACAGTACTTCCCATCCAGCCTTTCTTTCTCCTTATCTGCTTAGGAGCCAGGCATAACTCCCATTGGTGCCACATTACACTGTCTGCATCAATCATTGCTCTGAAACTGTCACTTTTCTACCCAGTTACTTGTTTCACACATCACTAAAAGCTAACCCAAGGTAAGGCCACACCACTAGGTCAGAAAAGTGAAATTCTCACTTATCTGATCACTGTTTTATAAAACAAGAAGCAGAACACCACCGTGGAGGCTGCAGTAAGCAGTGGGGCTTTATGTGCTGCTCCAAGGAGGGAAGATGCAGCATATAAAATTTGGTACCAGATATTCAAATACTCTCCCACATGGTCTGTGCACAAAGCAGAGCACACACACCATGGAGCTGTTGAGAAGCTGCTATCAAAGCCTCAGCTTTCAGTAAAAATCTCATCTCACCCTACATATCCCAAGGAGTTCCTTCTCCAACTTGTCCTCTTTTCACCGAAGTATTCCAGTCCTGCTCCCTTCCACATTCAACCTCCCATCATCTATTTATTTCTCCTCATCTGTACTGAGGACTGTGGATCTCGATGTTCCCTAGAACAAGTTTAGCTCTGTAGGCTCCACATAAAACATTGTGTCTATTTGCACTTCTTTAGAAGATTTACAATCTCATTCTACACTAAATCCCAGGTAAAGCCACCAAATTTAATGGTATGTGCTATTACACGGGTAAAGTAGAGCTCAGATTGCTGGCTTTGCCTTGCTTATGTCATCAGGATATCAGCTATTCCCTCATGCCACATAAATACCACAGATTAGGCTAAATTCCTTGCTCAAGCTATGTTTACTTGGTCACTTTAATTCAACATGAATCTCCGTTGCCACAGAAATGGAAAACAGGATTTTATGTCTGTATCAGACTGAAAACTCACCTCTTTTTTTAGTCAGCCTGGTTTCTAGACAGAGGCTACAGAAACATATGGGTTTATATTTATTAATTAGGCTTCACAGTAAGCATAATACACAAAATAAAGGACATGTCATTTCCAGAGGTTAGATTTAAAGATGATGACTCGATTTCAATGCTATTCACCTCCTTTTATTAATATTCCACTTAGCAAGAAAGCCATGTCAATTGTCAGTTTTTTTCTTTTTGTCATCTGTTTTTTTTCCCCCCTTTGAAAATCCTATGAGAAATCTAGCAAAAAAATAGTGTAATAATTTTTTCACTTTTTTTTTCTTTTGTATTTTGTGTATATTTCATCAATATGAATAAGCAGCCAATTCTCAGAGAATTAAGTGCTTTGGCTTCCTCAAAGTGAATCAGACTGGCTTGGTAGTCCATCACTATATTATTTTAAGTGGCACATTGGCACCACTGTCAGGTGCCCTTCCTGTGCCTGGAACAAATACCTTTCCCATCAGATAAAAGCAGTCCACTTCAACACAGGGGAAATATGCAATGTTTATTAAAATAGTGTCAAGTTTCCTTGACCAACCGCCAGTGAACAGCTTTACTGTCTGAGTGACAAATATTGCTAACAGCTGCAAGGGAAAACCAGTCAGATACTCTCCAAGGAATGCACCTTCTATCAATCTGTCTGCTCTTGTTATAAAAACTGTTTCAGATATTTATATACAGGACATGGCTTTTTCTTCCAAATAAAAAGGCAAAAAAAAAAAAATAGGGTAGGAAAATAATGACAATGGGTTCTGGAATCTATCTACTATCTGCTTTCTTGACATTTATTCAATAAAATATTTCAGAAAAAAACATGCTAAATATGTATTTTATATAATTTCTTTTTGTTCTGGCCTCAGAATGCTTTGTCTTCTGTTCTGTCCCCTCAGTTTCTTGCCCCTAAGTATTGTATCAGAAATCTATTTTCTGTGGGCCCAATTTCTAAAATGAATGTTCGGTGCTAAAAGATGTATACATTTAATTATTACAATCCAAAAAGAGAACATCACTGCCAAATTTGTATCAATTTCTTAAATAAAACTGAATTAATGAACTGGAGTTAATAAATGGGTAGGGGAACTGTAAAAAGATGGAGAAAGCTTTGCTTTTGAGACTGTTTGGAAATACAGGTTGAGTTTTGAAATCCTGATAGGTGTTTCTCTATGTATGTTGGCACCTATGTTGCAGATCCAGACCTTTACTAAAAATAAGTGGTGACTGCTGTCTAGCCAATTTGAAAACTGGGACACATCTAGCATCATTTGTCTTAAAAAAAATATAAAAATCTGATTTCCAGCTACCTTTTCCTCACCAACAACTGCTGGGCAAAGAAACTGACAGCAGGAGACAGCACGTCAAGGACCCAGGAACACTCAGCTGACTGGGGAGCAGCAGGACAGAGTGTTCCAGCCCCAGATAGCAACTGCAGGGCAAGTGGAGCTGTTAGAGCTGCACACATAAGGAAAGCAAGGCACAAAGTTGGGAATGCATTTGACAAGGTCACCCAGCAGGCCCAACACCACAGCTGAGGAAACAACCCACACATGCCAGTCCTGTCCTCCCATTAGGCTGTTTACCCAGTATATGCATCTCCCATGAAGGCATTCTCCTACATCTTCTCTCTCCTATAATTTTGTTTAACAGCCTGCAAAAGTTACAGCGTATGTAATTCTCTCTAATATTTACAACCTCTGGTTAAAACAATTGCAACCTATTAAAGTGTGTTATAACCTCACAAAAAATAACCTTGTACAAAAATCCTCCACAGCTCAGTATCCCTAAATCTTAACAAGGAAAGGTAATTGTTAGCAGTAGATTTCCATCTCTTCAAAGCATAAAAGAGTCAAACATCAGAGAACTACATTTCAGAATGCAGACATACCAAGACAGAGTGAGACTCTGTACATCACTGCAGCAATGAGTAAGATGAGGGTCAGGGACCCCAGACACAGCTGAAACACAGAGCCAGAGAAGACACAGTGCACAGGGAGATACATCAGCCCAGCAAACATCCTCTGTGCACCAAGAAAAGGATTTCTCTTGTATCCACTGACTCATGTGGCTGCCACCCCAGCAGTATCTGCTTTTTTACTCCTTCAGAAACTTGTCATCATTAGGTTCTAGTCATAAGGATCTGATTCTGATTACTTTAAAAAACCTGAAGGACAATGCACTGTGTGGTTCACTGCACACAATTCAAGGAAGGGCCATATAATATGCCCTTAGATGTGAAAATGTTTAAGAAGTAGAATTTAATTCCCTATGGAAGATGGGTAACCAGAAACCGACTTAGTCAGAGCAACCCCATCTACACTGTAATTATGGAGTTATATCTAACCTTGAAATTTTAAATCTGTTACTCTGCATTTCTTCTGCTTCACTTGCTTCCCACTGCCACCACTGTGTCTTAGCTAATAACTTGCCCATGTTTCTTGAATTGCTTTTTCCACACATATTGGTTGGATGTTTATAGAAGGCTCTCCATTTGTTATTTTCTACATGGTTTTTACTTTCTCAGTTTCTATTCATTGTTGACAGCTTTAGTTGTTCACCCATTTTCTCCTGCTCAGTCTTGTCTATGCACTTCATTAATATGCTCTTTACCTATTTGTTGGTCTTTTACTAATCTGGGTTTAGTCCTATTCTCTGAAGCTCTTCACATCACCTCCCCACTCCATCTTCAAGAAACCTTCTTGCCAAACTTTCTAATAAGAGGTAGCAAAATTCTAAATAAAAAATGTAATTGAAATGTATCTGTCTGCCAAAAGGTGACTTTTTATGTATTCATCCTACTACAAGGACAAGAACCTGCCAGTTTAGGGCTCTGTCTTGTGTAAGAAACTGCAGGTACATAAGCCTCATCTCAGAGACTTGATTACACTAGGGAAGAAACTTTGCTTTGCTATTTTATAACCTCCCTTCTTGCAGGAAGGTCAGAGTATGAAGATGAGCCTCCCACTGTGCTCTTAGCTTAATTACAGAGAGTGAAGAATAAGTTGATGGACGACCTTCTTGCAAAATCACTCATCCCTTGGCCTCCACGAGCTTTCAGAATGGAGGTGAAAAAACTGTAGCAAGTGATGAGGAGGGTATTACAAATGTTCTGAAGAGTAAAAATGACTGCAAAACCTTGTGACAGCATCTGAGAACTTTAAAGCCTGTTTTTATTCCTAAAGGTCCAAAGCTGACCTGTTTTTTTCAACACTTTGTGGTTTTCTTCCTTTGACATTTCTAGTTAATAACTAAATTGTTTTTATTTCCACCAAAAGCCCACATTAAATAGGATTTTGATGAAATGAGAAGAGAAAAAAACCCACATTTCTATATTCACATTAAAATTCACTAGAATAAAATTGCTAGAGAAGGAATGTATTTTGACATAGGTGAAAATTCATCAGTCCATCTCTGAGAGCCACTCTCCCTTGAGAAGCTCCAAGACAAAGGGGACCAAGTTTATGAAGCAGTTTATTACTGCACAGGTAGCAGAGTTGGGATCAGTTCTTTGCAAGAAGAAATATAACTGGCTTTTAGGGCCCAGCTTGAGAAAGATTTCTTTATATGGCCACGTTTACTTGGGCAGCTCTGCTCCTCCAGCCCCACCTGTTCTCTCCCCCAAAGCAGATGTAGCTGTCGGTGTTGCAAACACAAACATCTTGACTGGACCATGAGCACAGCCTGGTGGGCTGCAGAGATTTACATAGACAAATAAAAAGCATGGAACTGCTGAGACTTGAACTTCCACTGAGAAGATAGTGGTGAAACAGCCTAAATCCTTTACCCTAATGAGTCAGAGGAAGGGTAGACATGAAATACCTGAGCTGATACCATCACTGTTCTTCTCTCATCTGTCTTCCTCAATAGAGCTTGATATGAAATCCTATCCAGTTCTGGTAACAGTGCTGTGGAAACAGATCCCTTCCCATGAGCAGATTTTGGGTCAAATGAACTGGTGGTTTTCAAGAGGGAAATGTAAAAAACTAAGATAAAGTTTAGAAAGGTGGTTACTCACCAAAGGAGGTAAAACCTGATTTTTTCCCCCTCATTTTCTGAAGCCTCTAGCTTACTCCATTATTAGAAAGAGGCAAGACAATTTGCCATTTAATCACTTGGATTCAGTCTTCCATGTAAGCCTTTTCTATTTATTTATGCAGCAAATTCTGCTGGCAAAATTTTTACGGAAGACATTTGAGCTGTTAGCAAAAGCAGAAATAATTCTGTATGTTGACCCAAATGAAAAATAATCCTTTTTCTTACCCAAGAGTTAACATCCATAATAACATATGTTTTATTTAATACACTCCATACATGCCATACCGATATGAGAAATTAAATGTGTAACCTAATGTTGGAAACCTTCACAAAACTGTCTTTCTTTTGTGCTCTTTAGATTAGAATGATTTTTTTCCCTAATAGTCTTTCAAATTCTCAACATACATTCTCTCTTCCCCCCCCCTACAGTATGTTTTTATGTTGTAGCTAAATTTATCTGCAAGTGATGAAAAGGGTTTCCTTCTATTTGCTTTCTACAGACACCCACCAATCAGAATGTGTTATGCCTCTGCAGATCTTTTTCAATAAAATTTGCCAGGGTAGATCAAGCATTTAAAACAGATTTTTCCTTTATCTCCTGCCTCCTATCTAGCTACCTTGAACTCCAATTTAATAGGCACTCAGTGATACCACAGAAAGAACTAAATGACCTCAAAGTCCACAGAACAGGAAAATACAGAATTGCTTTTTCAGGTATTGATTCTGGAACTGTAGTCGGAAAAAATTCTCTCACAAGCCAGTTGGTCTCAAAGGAAGGTTACAGAAACTTAACTCACTCAGGAGTCTTCAGTAAGAGATATATAAGAAATACTTGTTGGGGAAATGGTGTTTAAAATGAACAATTTCATTATTAGGTGAGCACATAACTCTATAGGAAACTGGTCCACTAGGTCCATTTCAGAAAGATGTGCTGTCCATTCTCTCTTTCTCAGGCACATCAGGACTTGAGTTGCAAAGGAATAGACTTACCCTGTAACTCTTCAAAAATGGTGGGGGAGTAGGAGAAAAGTGAGAATTAAAACAGACCAAATGAAGTACATGTAGGTGGTTTACATTAACACTTTTTGACATATCAATAGCTTCTATTTTTGGTAGTGGTGGGATTTTCTTTTTATTCTATAAAAGCGCTGAATAGCATGAGTGTCTTGTAGGTCTAAAAATTTAGAACAGCTGGAACAGAGTTTGAAAAGCAAGTTGGGTTTTCAGAGGGGCTTTGAGGGAACTATTTTGTTGAAGGTGCTGGGTCTCAATTTCTTCTCCATACAGTTTTCAAGCTAAGGACACATTTGCACAAGAACAAACCTTCCCAAAAGTAACACCACACCCAAACTCACACTGAAATGTTAACAGGAAATTAAAAAAAAAAAAACAAACCAAACACCTTCCTACTGTTTAGCAAATGCAACTTATACATAGCAATAGGTCCACAGGATGAACCCCATCCTCAGAATCCCACATCAGCTGCCTACAGGCCTTTATGAGGTTTGTTACTTTGAAAATGCAACTTCCCCCATGCTCCCCTCCAAGAAAAAAAAAAAGACAAAGAAAATAGCATCTGCCATCTTGCCATTGATTCTCTTTAAGAAACTCTGCACTTTATTAATCTCTGTCAAGCATTTGGAAGCAGACACTCATACATCCCAACAATTGAATCCAACTCCACAGGCAGTGCCAATTCTTCTCCAATGCAAGGGTGACATGCTACACTGCTCATAGGTCATCTAATCAGCAGTGAAATAAAGAACTGCCAGACCTCATAACATTTAAGCTGTCCAAGGAATGAAGTGTGCTGCATGTACCCCCGGGAACTGGTGTACAAAACACACACTGCAACACTTAAAGCCTGACTCAAAATTCATTCCAACTTAAAGGTTTCCATTTTAATTAACTTTCTTCTGTTTCATATTGCTTTGCCATCGTAGCATAGCATGGGAAAATATAGCGAGCTAAGCAAAGGTTTGTAGTTGTGCAATTTAATGTAAGAATTAAGAAAAAAGTAGCAAAATACAAAGCTATATTTGTCCTCAGATATATGTGTACAACTGCCAGTTTGCAATAAGGGATTTTTTGTTGGTTTGTTGGTGCTTTTTTTTCTTAAGACAATCTATATTTTTAACTCAGCAAAGGGTAGAAAGTGGGTCAGAGTCATAATTGGGTAAATGCAAACATCCAGAAATTAATTCAGATCTCCTCATGTTTTACAGGGCAGGCAGGGAAGGTACAGTTCTGCTAAGAGAGGGCAGAGGAGGCCTTTAGGAAGAGAACCAGCACCTGAAGAACTGCCAACACCATCTGTAACCTGTGGTGGTTGTAAAGAGACCCAGAGCCACGTGAGTGGCTCTGAGAAACCTGCTGGCAGCGCTGTCCCATGCCAAGGAAGGGAACAGGCCTCAAAATGAAGGCAGACTTATTTTTAACCTGCATTTTTCTTCACAATCCTCCTGCCTCAGCACAGCCAAAGGTCAATGCCTTCAGCAGGCAACGATTAAAAAGCAGAAGCTTTTGTCTTTTCAATAGCCTTAGAGTGAATGATTTTATTTGGGGACAATCTGTGATGCAAGGAAAGGATTTAACTGCAGCTGAAGAAGCAGCTACAGATTCTCTCTTTAACTTGATTCTTTTTTTCATTAGTTCTTCTTTATCTGTTTATTGGCCCAGGGAGTACAAGGGTGGAATTGAATGAGAAACCCAAGGGAGTTTCAGTCTGAGTCAATGCAATTTTCCTCTCTTTAGAGGCTAAGCACAAAGCCAATTGCTCTCCAGAGTTCCTTAAACTCTCATCCATCTGTGAAACCACATTCATCATCCTCATCCCTATATTCTTCTCACCTAACACATTGGTCCTTCAAGTCCCACAGACTTTTTTCCCCAAAATTTATTGAGACTCAAGAAACTTCAGTAGTGTTTTTTCTTTCGTTTTTTGTTTGTTTTGTTTTTTTAATGAAGAGAAACACCTAGAAACAGTTTTTACATAAATTTCCCATTTATTCTGCACATCAAAAGGATATAGGGAACACAATTAACAGGCAGTTTTAAGTGGAAGGAAATTTAAGTGAACCAGAAACCAGAAACACTAACTTGTTCATGGACACTGAATTCTTCAATGGCCCTTTGCAATTGCCCCAGGAGTGGGGCATATGCAATATATAATATAACCATCATGGAATCAGCCACTAAATGAACAGCAGTGAGAGAAACTCACAATGACTTTGGAACTGGAGAAAATTGGATACTGTGCCCTCTCAACCTGTAACACATGCAGTCTCCAGGTAAAATAAGAAACAGTCTCCAAAAGATTAATGCAGAGGGAAATATCTATTCCTTATATTCCTGTAAATAGGACAAGACATAATCACATCAAATTCCAGCAGAAGTATTCTGACTACAGACTAGAAAATCTTATTTAAATCAAGAAGAAAAAAGTTCATGTGCAAGCTGTGGAACAACATACAGTAGGAATACTCAGTGTATTAACAGACTTGATAAATATTTGCCAGGAAAAGCACAGGTATCAGAGCAAAAGGGTCAGCCAAATAACTTTAAGGTCTTGCCAGCCCTATTGTACTTTGATTTAAAACCTCTTCATAAAATAGTTAATCTAAGCACAACCTACATTTTAGCTGCACAAAACTCATCCATCCTAGTCTGTGTCATCAGCTCAGGTTAAAAATTGGTTCTATGACATCTGCAACTGCCTTTTCTTCAGTAATGGGGTATTCCCTCCTCACTCTCTTCAAATGTCTGCTTAATCAGAACACTTAGTCAAAATACATGAGATTTTAAGTTTATTAATGTAAAAATGTCTCTAGAGCTCAATTTATATCCCATTATAATTTACTGCAGTTTAAGCATATGCAACAACTATTATTCATGCAATCAGAAATGTTTTCCTGATTGCATTTATGCAGTTTTCAAACATGTATTATAACTGACCTTATTAAATATGCTGAAGCACCACTTACACAAAATCATACAAAGGCACAGTTCCTCGACTGAACTCTCAAGTAGCACTTACAAGCATGAATCAGTGCTAATTGCTTCACATTTATCATCTCTGAAATTATAGTATGGGCAAAAGTTCTCAAACAAACAGCTGAGTAGGTCACAGCTTGGCAACAACTTGCTAAGCAAGTTATTTGCTCCCCCTTCACCCCGATTTGTTTTTTAACCCCATCTTCAGCCAAATAAACTGAGAGAACATGTTCTTTTTCATCATCTATGAATTTCTACTCTGAATTTATAAATATTCTATCAAATCCAGTAAAGTAAAAGCTTATGTTTATGATCTGGAAAACTGAAGCTCAGGTTCTGAACAGTGCCATGTACTTCACAAGCAGAAATTCTGAGACTGTGCATTCTTGGTAATATATTTTATGCCAAATAGTCTGCTGTCATGTTTTTATGTGTGTTTGTTCCAAAATAAAATGATTCCTTTAAAGTTTGTCTGTTAAATAAAAATCAAAACTATGAGAAGTTAAAAACTTCTGTAGAAACATATGCCCTTTTTCTTCAGTAGGCAGAAACAAATTACAGAACTTGATTGCCCACAACTTTCATCCTTGTACAGTCAATGACCCTTTCAAAAGATTTGCCACAAACATCCTTCAAATTCAACTGGAGAGTCTTTTAAAAATGCTTTACAAAAGTGTCTAGTGGTTCCATGTAATTGTGTCTCCCAACCTCTAGCTATTAAGTTCACCCCATATTGACTCCCAGCAGAAATATTCTGAATTATACGTTTTCTGAGTGACATCAGGACATCTGAGTTTTCATCAGGAAAAGATCTGATCCACAGTTGTGGTTCTGGATGATTTTTTTAAATTTTATCAGTGTTCATGGAGCACTTTTATGTTACTTATGAAATGAATGCTTGGCAACTTGGGTACATTTACTTGAGCACATAATCAACAGTTATGCTTTGGGAATCAAGACCTGCAGAAGCACCATGGGGTTAAAAGCTGGAAAGAAAACAGAAATAAATAATAACCATTCTAGACATAACCTTTCAGAGCACATAGGACCATAGAGACATGCTATTTTTGCCTGGATGCTGTACACAAACCTGAGGAAACCAACATGTGGAGGTCAGTGTGATGTGCCAAGACCTTGATTTGAGCAAGATGGGGCACCTGCTACTCCTTTTCCCATTAAATGGCACCCAGGAGCAAAAGTGCTTGTACTAATCACATCCCCATAGAGCAAAAACCCTCTCCCTTTTCCACCATAGACACATCCTGTTAGGTTTGGGCAAAAGTAAAGGACTTGTGTGAGAACAGAGCTGGACAAGACAGAGATGGAGTGTCTAAGGCACTACCCCCTTCCTTTGACAAGGGGCTAATTAAAAAGAAAATTAACCCCAAATGATCATCCTGATAGGTTGACTACAGCCCCCAGATCTCTCCATGGAAATCTTCATGGCTTTTCCAGTGCACAATGAACTGAGAGAAATCAAAATTATGAGTGTGTTTATGCAACATGTTCCAACTACTTGTGTTCCCTGTCCCAGTCACACACACCTGAGCTGGACTGGGCACCAAACCATTACAGATGGATGAAGATGGTACCAGAGGCAGGATGAACTTTCATCTCTTTGGGGGCTGAAACTGTAGGGTGGTGATTAGGATATTAAAGGTATTAAATCTGAGATGCTTAAAACCTAGCTATTATTCCCTGTGAGAGCCCGTCCCTGCCTCAGCTCTTCCCAAGAGGTATGATTTACACTCATCTCAAAAAAGGTCCTTTCTTTGGTGCCAAAGCCAGTAGAGCTGGCACATGTCACAGCTGCCATCAGCATTGCTGCAGCCCCATGTAAGGTGTCAATGTCTTCTTTGCTCCCACAGAGGTTTATTCATCTCCCTAACAACACCAGCTTTCTTCACAGAATCCCACACTATTCAAGGGCAAGGGCAGAAAGGCTTCTGGAATTATTTCAGGCTAAAGTTAGTTTCAGAGTAGAATAAGGCTCCCTGCATATATTCATGAGCCCTGCAGCTCATTTGCGGCAGTGAAGAAAAAGCCACTTATCCCAAATCTCTGCAGTCAGAAAGGACAGAATGAGAGATGAGCATGACTGCAGTGTGAGTCCACAAGAAGATGACTGTCTTAATAAAAATACTTTTAAACAGAGCTATAATCCCAAGTAAAGTCTAATGGCAACAGGGAGGAAGCTGAATAGTTTTACTTTAGTTTTATTTTTGCGTCAGTTTTTCCTGATTTAAAAAATAGGAATAATAAAGTGAAAGGCAATTTGGAATGGATTGGTGAGCAATAGTATTGTAAAACTGGGGATTACCACTCTGCTTTAAGATTAGAGGGAAAACATGGCTTAAAATGAAACATTAAGTTGATTGACAGAGTTACTAATATTCTCACACTTCTTTTACTTACATAATGTGATATGTAGCCCTTTTTGCAAACTAGGAGAATGATGCACACCTGATTTGTCTTCATAAATCATTTTATTTTTAGCTATAGCAGAAAAGCAAACTCCCTAAGAGTAATGGAACGAGGCCTGAATTGTACTGAATTTTCACTTCAAAGACAATTTGATAATCAGGTCCAAGACTTAAATTTTCCCCTGAGATGCTTAAATGCCAAAGAACATTGTTTAACTAATGCTAACAAGGCTATAAAGGGAACGGGAAAGCAAAAGATGAGGGCTAAGAATGGTAACTTCAAAGCAAGATCTGGGTGAGGAAGAATGAACCAAGTGGTAAGAAAATGTTTTAAAAAAAATTGAGAAAGAAGAATTCTGCTCCAAAATGTTGGCTCTGCTCAATGGCACTTACTCAGGAAAGAATATGTCAGGATAATATGCTGCAGTAATAAAGACACCAGGGTTCAGATCATGCATCTTTTTTGGCATTTTGCTGAAATGGTAAAGTCACCGGTGCATTGAGAGGCTTCAAATGAGTGATACCATCCTTCTCTGGGAATATAACACCCGTTATATTCTTTTCAGTAATAATGAAATTCCTCTTATAATGATTCTTCCTCACTCTTGAGAGCATAATTTCTGTCTATGAAATGTTTCCCTGAAGAAACAAAGCCAATAGAGAGTTTTGCCTTAGTTGCCTTTGTCAGTGCTTTTACTCTGATAATTTCCTAGGAAACTTGATTTTTGATTAAATTAATAAGGATAAACAGTTGTCAAATACATTCAGTCCTCAGAAAACATGGAAAGAATATTATAAGCTGCCTCAAAGTTTGGGGAAGCTCTTTGCCCCAAATCCAAACTGTAGTCAGTGATATGCTTGGGGTGATGCACTGTTAGACTGGTTGAAAATTTCCTATAAAACACACACTTTGATTGAAAGTAACATTTTTATAAAACACTATTTCTTAGAGATGACATCTGCTGCCCTTAAAAAAATGTGAATGTTTTGGTGTGCCAGAACACCTGGAAGAAAACTTGGTATTCACAGTCAGAGAAGACTTGATTAAGAAAAAAGTTTGTCTTTCCACAAAGAGAAGAGAATATTCCATTAGGTTCTAAAAATTAATGAAAAGAAGATTTAATGGTTGGAAAGATCAGAAAAAAGTGGAAATTCTATTGAAACTTGACTGAGAGAGGTCCATATTATATAAGGAGAAGATTCTCAGGGATATCACTTACCAGAGCTCAAACCAGAGATTTCATAGCTATGGTATACCATGGATTTTTTTCAGCAGTCTGCAATTGAAGTTATATTCCGAGATTAAAACACAAAACATTTTATGTAAATCTAACAGGACAGGGAGAAAGAAAAATGGAAACTCCAGCAGTTAAAAATAAATAAATTAATTAATTAATTAATTAATAAACGAACAAACATGTAGGTGGCACAAGTCCTTGACCTCAGAGCTTTACAGTTTATATCACAGAACCATATTTTGAGTCTCTGTGTAGCAAGAGAAAATAAATAAGCATTATGTCTAAGTAAACCCCATCCCTCTAAAAAACCAAAAAATACCAAAAGTTGCTGCAGCTCAATATGGCAAGAAGAAACTTCTGAACTCACTGTAAGTCCAGAAACACATCTCTGAGCTCTGTTAAATTCAAGAGCTCTGGTTTTGCAGACCTCAGCAGGAAGCTAACATCAGCCTTTCATGACAACAAAGATTCTCTGTGCATTTGAAATGGTTTTCATTATTCTGAATATATGTTAATCTCCTTAAACATGAAATAGATCAAAAAAGCAAAGATTCATCCTTACCTCAAAGACAGAGAATTCCCAGACTATAAGGGAAAGTGATTCTGAGGTTTTAATGTACAAGAAGAGAGACTTACTGTTCAAAAGATGATGCTAAAATGGCAATGTCTTTTTATGCTTACTTTTCATGAAGCTGTTTGCAGGACAAAAAGCTTTCTTTGAAATGGTTTCTAACAGTTTTAGGATGTCTCAGAATTTTTTAACCCTGTGATAACACAAGGGACGGAAATTATTTTTGATTTTTTTTCCTTATCCTATTAATCATCTCTTATGTAAGACACTGCTGCAGAAACCCCATTTCAGAAAGTCAAATGAAGCCAAATAATTTTGGCAGACAGATATATCAATCATTTGCGCCTGACACATTTCAAATGGCTTGGTTTCTTTCAAGGTTTTCTCCCTCAGAGGATTCAGCAAATGAGCATATTTCCAAAAGCTATTCAAAGATTCCTAATGGTACTTGAATGAGCCAAAACAAATACTATCATCTTACCACTTAATGTTGTGTATCATTTTAGTTCTTCTTTCAGAATTGCATACAACTTTGATACCTATACAAGTTTCAAGTCATGTTAAATCACTCTCAAGAAGCATTAATCATTACTGCTGAAAAAAGCATATTATCCATCATGGTGGAGTCACTTTGCACCTCCAAATTCCCACACACGTCCAGGAAGACTTTGCCATACTGAGGGGCTGGCACAAATTGAATTTACTTTTGTTCATGTCAAAAGGAAGTAAGAAGGTCTCACTGCTGTGAATAACAGAGAGTGAGGCAGGGCTCAGCTCCTCCAGGAAAGCCAGCATGTAGTCAAGGTCCAGGGAAACAAAGTGTTCTCCAAGTGTAAAAGGGTAAATCACACACTGACTTCATTAGGAAAAAATTACAACTGCTGACTCAGGGAGATCCTTTCCTTCCTGAAACTCAATGAAACCATAGATCAAAGGCAACAGGAGGTACAAAGTTCAGGTAGGAAAATCCCTTAACTTCATTGGGAGATGAAGTTGTGAGTTTACACTGAAGGACCTTGAAATTGCACACTGCCATAAGATATCTAGGTATAGATGTGGATATAGATACAGATATAAGGCATGGAGCCTGCTTTCAATCACTGCTCTGTTTGTATATGTGCACACAAAGAAGAAATCTGTTTTATTGCTCATATGGCAATTTCCTGAGTGAAAAGGTGTATGGCAAAGAAAATCTTGAACTACTGCAAGAGAGAGGGAAATTTGAAAGGCCCTTAGAAGTGTTAGACCAGAAACACTAACTCTGGATATGGGAACATCTGATGACCAGAGGCTGCTGCCTTCTCTGTATTTCTGCAGCATCCTCAGATTTCCTCTTCTGCCCTGTTTTGGGAATAGTCCACATCTCATGGAGCTTGCAGCAATATGCTGATACTCAATGAGCAGTTTTCTAAATTGCCCCTTGAACAACACACACCAAGGTTGTTTATGGTTTGCGTGTAGCACAGGCTGCAGCTACATCAACATTTCAAGTTTAATTGCAAGCCAGCATAAATATACTTTTAGAAATATTGCTTAGAAGTTATGTGACAAATTCTACTGGAAAAACATGCAAATTATTTCAGTTTTCTTGTTGGTCTCTAACAAGATTTTACTTTTTAAAAGCTACTTTATATATATACACCCCTCCTAGGTATTTTTACAAGGACTTCTTAATTATTCAGCTGCAGCTTCTATTCTCAGTTCCATCAGAGGAAGATTTAAGAGGGACTGTAATGATGATCTGTAGGAATGAGACTGGACTGCTAAGACACTTTTCAAGAGCTGCCACTGAATTCTGGAAATTAGTTGAATTCTGGAAATTGCCTTTAGCCCCATTGAAATACACCCAGTGAGACTGAACAGCTTGTCCATTTTACTGCACCAGCTAAATTCTGCACTTAACATATTAATTGCAGAAAACTCCCAAACAAATTTGACTTACAAATGGCTACAGGCCACTTACAAACACAGGAAAGAATACAGTTAATTATATTACTCTATAATTCTATGTTAATACTGTTCATCTGTTATCAAAGATGTTTATTTGGTCATAAATGATCTAATTTTGTTTTTCCAGGAACCATTCTAACAAATTGCTTAGTAGAGATGTATTCATCTTCAGTCACTTGAGAAGTTAGCAGGAATGTTATGCACTGAATTTATTATGTACTTGTGTTTTCTTAACACAATTTTTGCAAGTTACTTTAATATGCATTTTTGCCTCACACAACTTTAACATCAGACAAAACATTCCTATTTTTTCTCATTTTAACCAAACCACAAATTCATGAAAATTTTCATCCAACTTTTGTGCTATTAGATAATATTCCAGTAGTTCCAGGCAGAATTTCTGTTCAGATAAAATAATTTTTAAAAAAGCACAACCCTAAACCCTCTTTTGCACTTATTGTACTGATCATATTAATATGATCAGCATACAACTAGGGATAAATAAAAAAAAAAAAAAAGTTGATAGTTTTTCACATCCTACCAAGCAAATGTAGGCCAGAAGCAATGAATGGAGGGAGAAAAAAAATATTAAACTGTAATAATCTGAGGTTTATTATTATTTTATTTCACAGGCAGTGAAATAAAAAGTGAGTCTTCCAAGCATACCATTTACCAGCCTGGCTGTACATGAATGAATTGCCTGAACAACTGGTTAAATTTCAGCCACTAGAAAACATGAAGGCTCCATTCTAAGGGTTGTTAGAGAAGGCATTCCTGTGGTGCTGAGCTGAAGCTACACAAGATGAGCGTCCTCACAGTCAGCACATTTATGGAGCTCAGTGGAAAATGTGCATCCCTGGCATTAAATCTGTCCCTCCTTCTGACAAGCTGTAAAATTTACCAGAACATAACCCATAGCAGACATAAGCACTGTGTTCTTCAACTGGATCATGATCCATGCTGGACACATGCTAAACAATCCTTGCGTTCTTGGAACAACCACTGCAAACTCCACAAGACTCAGCAGTAGAAGAGGTGGAAAAGTTTAGATAAAAGGATAAAGCAAGATTAAAAAAACAAAAACAAAAACAAACAAACAAAAAACCAACCCAAAAAAACAAAGAAGCAAAGTAGTTTTCCACAGTACAAATGAAACAATCTTCTGTCAGTATGAAGGTTTTTCATTTCTGGTGTGTATAGGTTTTCTAAAAAATAAAACAATGCCCTCTACCAAGTTTTGGGTTCACTGAAACTGATTTCCCCTCTTCGAATTCAGAAACTGATCTAAGAAATTCACTTTTATTCAGTAAACTGACCCTGAGAAATATTTATAATGATTCTGCTTTTTCTAGATCGAATTTATTAAAGTTTAGTGCAACTGCAGCAAATGATCCATGGAGAAGTCATTATGGAAAATGTAAGGGCAATAACTGTTCATGAAGGAAGTGGAGTCAGTTACAAGTTCAGTCGACTCTTCAGAAGAATATTTGAACAAACCTAGAGAGTAGCTGGTGTCTAAACCCCTAGCTGTGAATTCAGATTGATGAGTTTGTAACTCAAAACAGAAATCCACCACTTAAAGGTGTTCAGACAGTGCAACAAAAAAAGAGCACAAGAAAGAAGTCTTCTAAAGTCTTCAAACCAGGGCTCTCAGTTCCCAGCAAACACTTCATTCCCTTCTCATTTTCATCACATCCACATCTGGTGACTAACTTACTCATTCTGTTCAGCTCCCCAGTAAGTATGGGATTTCTGCCTTGGAAGAATTCGGTTCCAGCTGTAATAACCTCAGAACTGTGAGGTTTCTAAAGCCTGTTCTGAAGCTGTCCCTTTGCAGACATTCTCATCCTGCTGTACCTGGGTGCTCTAGGAATACCCCCACAGCTCTCTCTGGGAGTGACTGAGCACCAAGCAGAAAACTCTCAACAGGTCTGACCTGTTGTAATGATTCTTCTGGGTCTCCACTTTGCTTTTAAGTAAAGTATTTAAAATATTGATTCTCTTCACCACAATCCAATTTTATTTAAACAGAGGGAGCGAGAGAGAGCACGGGAGAGCCAAATAGCTCTATTTGGTGACCACACAAAGGTTTGCATCTCTTAAGCTGGAAAAAAGGCTGGGTCATGGTGGACTCCACTCACTCCGTGGTTATAATTCACTTGTCATTACACACAGCACTTTTAAAAAATTTTAAATTCATACAATTGCAGCTGGCAAGAATATAGGAAATCACACACAGCTTCTGTAGACATTCAAGGCTATTCAAGATGTTGAAGAGCTACACAGAAGCAATTTGAATGTTTTTGACAAGTACTTTCTGGGGGTTTTTTATTCATTACATTCAGCAGCAAGTAATCAGCTGCCTGCTTTAGTAAGACTGTTCACAGAGATAATGATGCTACTTTTGTGACTTAAAGAGTCTGTTGAAGCAAATCTCTTGAATGTACAGAGGAAAAAATAATCCACAGGAATACTTCAGTGTGGTATGATGCAGGAAAAAAAAATGATCCAAAATGCAGAATCATTAAATTAATGCCATCTAATGTACTCTTTAAAATAGTGGTTTAAAAAAATATTTCTATAAAAAAATTAAAATTCTGAGAGAAGTTTCACACATCTATATTCTGCTTGGTTTACAGTAGCTATCAGATGTACAGTGTTGGGACACATATAGAACAGTCATTGCAAGTAAAGACAAAAGAGAGTAGAGCACGAAGCTTCCAACTGTGAACCAGATGGTTCCCTAAGTAGGGAAGCCTCCTCCTCAAATTTTACTCCTAGGCATTCTGTCCATTTAGAATGAGGTTTTCCTGTCAGAATAATAGAGTTTGGAAACATGTATTGTGAGATAAGTAGAAAACTCCAAGAGATCAAAAAAAATGTTGTCTGTCTTCAGGGAATTCCCTTCCCACCTGGTACAGCAGCCTCAGTCTGTTAATGGTCCTACTGAAACTTCTTTTTCCAGATTATGTGATTTACAACTCTCTGAGCTTCTGGGCTGTGGGTTTAATTTTTTAACTGCAATATGACGTTACTCCACACCTGCCTCCCTTTGCATTTGATATTAAAGAGAGTATAACAAACTTTTTCAGAGCAGTCTTGTCCCAAACATGCTCTGATTGTCAGTACAAGGAACATCCACCAAGACTTTTGCAAAATGCCTCCAAATTTTTAACTGCTCTGCTTCCTGATGCTACATGCAATATAAGAGATAAAGCAGTCCTGGTGTCTCATGAAAAATATTGTATGTGCCAGCAGAGAGTACTTTAAGCATTAATAAGTCCAACATTCAGAGAAGAAGAGACTCGCTGCTACCAAATAAAAAAGTGATTCACAAAGAATCACAACAAGAGAATTTAAAAATTACAGATTATGGCATTAAGAAAAAGGTGTGAGCCTAGCAGCTTCCAACTTGTGGCTTCCTAACTTTTTCTACGAAGCCTTGAAACAGGTAAAAGACGAGAGCCAAATGTAGCCAAGTAACTCTAGGACTAGGACATTAAAAAGAAAATATTGACATGAAAGGCAGGATCCCTTCTGCAAGTGTCTCGTGCTGTTACAGACATTGTGAGTCTGCAGGCACTCCAGCTGACTGTGTGCAACTTACTTACCTCTAAAAATACTTTAGATATACTAATTCTGAGGCATTGAATAAGCCTCAAAGACAAACCAGCTGACCTGTATACCCACTGATTTGGTAAGATTTCACTTTGGAATCTCCAAGTGTCCTTGGTTCTGTGGTAGAATGTGTTCAACTGAGCATTTTCGTTCCAGCACACTGCTCTGTGCGAATTCTTTGCTGGCCTTCTCCAGAAGAACAACTTCTGAATGGCTGTTTCTGATTAATTGTTCAATTTAATTTACATTAGAACACTAGCAAATTATTTTTGCATTTAATTTTTTTTTTTAATACAAACACGTAACCAGACATTTGGACAAACTGAGATTGGAATACACTGGAACAAAGATTCTAGCTAAAAATATTCTAAGTTATTACTGCTAAAATGTGTTGTTCTTCTCAGGTGGAATTTGAAATAGTGAAATAATTTGTTCAAGAGCATGTAACTTCCTAAGTAGAAGTTAGCTACTTTTTAAATGTCATCCTGCACATTAAAAACTTAAATGTCTGAAATTCTGAGAAGCAATTGCATATAATGTATTATGGAACTGTACTTATTAGACAAAGGGGGGACTCTGACAAAACTTACTTGCAAGTTCATTATTTGAGAAAACTGTTCTTCCTGAAGCATTTAAAGCAAACTTCTGATGCACTGATGAAAATAAGAAGAAAACTTTTGCTCTGAAATTCTTACTCTCCAGATGGTGCAGAAATATGGAACGAAACCATAAAACTTCATGTTTACAAAGCACATGAACAGAAAGATTATAACATTAATGAATTCTACTTTTCACCATCCTTTATTTTTAGAAGTATATTTTTCTAACCCAGCTTCTCATTTCTAATCTGTTCTTTTAATTCTGCAAAAATCCATGAAAATACCAAAGATTATTTTTTCCCCAAATGGCATTACCATATAAATGAGGAAAAGCCAGCAGGTACAGTCTTTAATTTTAGAGCTGCTTTGCTTTTAGAATGAAATGCAGTATTATCTGAACAAAGCTGTTACCTGATGTGGCCAGGAAGCAGCTTGACCATGCACAACACCTTCAGATTAGCACTGGCAGCAAAACAGGTGAGAACTGACAGTGAAAAAGGTGCAGCCCTGAAGTTTCATATTCAGATCCTGACTGGATAATCTTCCCCCTTGAGGGCAAGGCTGTGTTCTGCCCTCCAGATCCGTGTTCTCCTTAGAGCAGCACTGTCCCTTTGCTCTGCCATCTCAGCTCTGTACTTCGAGTCTCACTTAAGAACTTCACGTTACCTCTGCCTTCTCCACACGTTCAGTGCCTTCAGCTTTGTATTTCTTGGGCACTCTCAGATTCTTGCTCCTTGATCCAGCCTCACCATGGAAAGAGTGAATCCAGCCCCTCTGAGCTGTAGATAAGCTTATCAGCTGGCAGTACTCACAGCAGCTCATCAACAGGTGAGCCCCACTCCTGATAAAATGCCATTTCCCTCTGCGCTCTAGAGTGGAAAATTAGGTACGTTTTTACATGCCAAGTTGTCGTGTATATTTGTATCAGAAAACCCATGGTTCACCAGGGCATAACAGAGGAGAAAATGTTTTACATCTATTCTTTTCCCAATGTATTTCCTTCTGTGGCCTACTTGTTAAGAATATCCTATACTGGAAAGGAAAGGCTGCATTCTCTCACTTTTCCCACTAGAGATCTACATTTCTTTGTCCCCTTTGCAAAATAACTAAATTATTTATGTTTCAGAGAGAAGATCACTACAGCATATTAAATACTAAGATTTATTAGAATTACAACCTGGCACCAGTCTCTTCCATGCTGCTGACTGCCTTGAGTACACCAGCTACACTCATTTATATTCTATAATATCTATATCTATAGGAAAGTTTACAACTCTGCAACCCAGAGATATTGACCTGGCAAGATTTAGTGCCATT
Organism: Notiomystis cincta; assembly: GCA_013398075.1. NCBI lineage: Eukaryota > Metazoa > Chordata > Aves > Passeriformes > Notiomystidae > Notiomystis > Notiomystis cincta. Next base: position 34,408 of record VZRX01016705.1, on the reverse strand, counting down.
TTCATAAGAAAACTCTTGTTCCATTCAGGACTATATGTTGATTGAGCTTAAAGTATAGAAAGATTCTGTATCAGAAGACGTCTGAATATTGACCTGAAAGGCAGGATCCCTCTGAGCTGGTATCTAGGTTTTCTTTAGCCAGTAAGTTGAAGCAGGCCCCATTCATCTCATGCTAACACAGCTATCCAAATTAGGTCAGATGAACCACATCCGAAAATTAATTGTCCGTTTCACTCCAGTGGCTGCAAAACAAGTGTAACCAGTTGGCTGAAGTACAACTACAGTGCAGCCTGTTCAGGTTAGATCAGATGAATCACATTTAAAGTGTATCTTTTGCTCTATTAAAGCCTGAAAGATCACCAGCCTGGCAGAATTCTGTAATGAAAAAGCAAGAGTGAAACATGATTGCGCTGCTTGCTTAGCAGTATGGACACTGATCCCAGTTCCCTTGGAGAGGGATTTTCACTACCCTTCCATATAAGTTGCTCCCTGAAACTAAGATCTGTCTTCCCTGTCAAAAAAAAAAAAAAAAGAAAAAATTAAAATAGTTTATAGGTGACTTTGCCCTGCTGAGCCAACATATGGCACTTCAGTTAATCACGGCAGGTGTTCCTGCTGGAACCACGATTGTTTCAGCTAACTATGGAATGATAAACAGGGAACACTGGAATAATAAGAAGCAAGTATGGAAAGGAAAGGTCAGGGAAAAGTCCTAGCACTTGTAACACCTGATATTTTAGCTTATGGGAAAACTGAATTCTCCAGAGAATTAGAGTCAATCACAGCCTGAGGAAACCATTTCCTAAAATACTCTAACTAGTGAGAACATCCTAAGTCCATCTAAGGTACTTATGGGGCCACAGAACAGTGACCATTGCAAGCCTCACAAATGTCACTATATGATCTGTACATCCCTACAGGCAAGTTCCTACTCCAAAGGTGTTTGATCAGGAAGCTGGGATATACTGTAATTTAGTGGCTTTGGTTATACCAGAAACCTGAAGGGATGTGAAATGGAAACAAGTTTTCTAAATCCCTGACCTGTACCTTCTGGATGGAGCCACACCTCCTCTGTGACCTGCTCAGTGTCACCACTGAAATGCCTGCTTTGGGAAATCACCCCAAACAGGTCCGAAACAGCCAAGACAGTGGAATAAAACTTGTATCTATGTAGATGTGATGGATGGCTCTAACACTGCACAAGTGACACTTAAAACCTGCAGTTGCTACTCCAGTCCTTAGATAAAAACTAGGATATTCTTCAGTCCAGTCATGGGTTAGGATGGCACATTTTAGTTGCAACCTGGTTTCAGTTTTGTAAACAGGCTGATTAATCAGGCTGTACGTGGGAGAAACTGATTTCACTTATATGGAAAACTCAGTAACACAGTAGCAGCTGTGTTGTACATCAAACAGCACGACTAGAAAGGCATCGATGGGCACATGAGAGCAACCCTTTAGCTTGCACTATATAAATCAAACCAAGTCACCTAATGATATGACTAATATTACAATGAGCTACTTACATTTATTTGTTCTTTTAAAGTGATAGAGAAACAGTATAGAAAGCTACTGTTGAGCAGATGTTGAGCAGGTTCAATTCCTGCACTGATTCAAATCTGAAAGCAGATGAGGCTCTCATGTCTCTGTACACACACATTGTAACATGACAACTTATTCCTCTGCCCTTTTCTGGTCTCTCTGTCCTGCCTATCTGAAATGTTACAGCTGTTCCATCTTCCTGGTTTGCAAAAACATCTAGCAATTCTCATACTCCTAATTCACAGATTTGAAGGAAATATCCTCAACGGGGTCATTTCTTTCACTGCAACCATATATAACAGAACCTGCACTCCTTCAAGGAGCCTGTAATCAGGGTCTGAAGTTACTGTTATCTCCTTAAACAGGTGTCACTAAATAGAACAAAACATTACAGAACATTATTTCAGAATAACACAATGTAGTTCATGTAATCTTAGGCTTCTCTGCTACCCAGCAAAACTATAGAACAATTTTAATTTATAGTCTTTTAGGAAATTCAGTGCTCCTGAAGCTGACTTCTCTGAGAGAGCAGATCTCTTGTCTGTCAGGGTTCACACCATTACCTTTGCCCAACGAACCGTGCTGAAAAGCATTGTTTTGCCTTCCTCCCTCCTTCAATCCCATCAGTCACCCAAACAGCCCGTGTGAGCTCTCTTCCACGAGAATGCTGCTGTTTGATGGCTAAACTCAGCAAAGCCACAGGACTTTTGATCAGGGTATTAGAGCATAGCCTCCCACCTGCCTGCCCTGACAGCCTGACACAGCCACTTCAGCATCCCAACACAGCAAACATTGGGCATGTGAGTGATACCAGAGCTGACCACTGGCAGGCAAACCATGTGAATACTCCTGACTCTCCTCCCAGAGAAAGAACTACAAAGAAAAACCTCAACCAGCTTGAAATAGTTACATAAAGATGACAAACCATCAGCCTGAAAGAACTGCACTACTATCACACAAAGAGGAGAAAAAAACCCCCAAACCCTCTCTAATATCTAAAAGCCATATTTTACATAAGCATCAAGCTTAGAAATTGACATCCACATCCACTGAAAAAGAACACCATGTCTCAACTCCCACAGAGCACAGCTCAGCAGGAGTCACAGGCATCACAACTGTTCATGCAACCACTCAGGAATGACACAAATTTCAGCTATAAGGGACCATCAATAGTTCATGAAGCCTCTGCCTCTTGTCTCTCCCCTCCCCCATCTCATCAGAAACAAGAAATACTGTCTGAGGGTCCTCTAGAGGTCTGGCTTTTCCAGAGCCACCTTCTGTAAAAGAAAACCTGAGTTTTCATTGGTCATAAATTGGCAGTACAGAAACCGCTAAAATTCTCAACAGTATCTGATTTCAAACTGGCAGTTGTAAAATACAGTAAAAAGAGAAAAAAACTTCAAAACCACCCCAAATCCTTTTGGTTGAACATATCTGCATCAGGACATGAATAATAGAATCACCACATCATTCAGGTGGGAATGTTCCAATCTCCCAGGCAAAGCACAGATACACAACTCTTCAGATATGTGAATTATTAATGCTCAATATATACAGAAATAGACAATAGACATTTGTCAGATGAGTCTGTGATGTGTGACAAATTTCTGGCCCATTACTTCCAAGAATATGCCTTGCAGCCATTTGCCTGGACATCTGGGCTCAATCATCTCAGCAACTGTTCCCTACAGGAGTCAGGAATTGCCACTTCCTTAAGAGATGTTTGCCCCAGTTCCAAAAACCTGGATCTCTTCAGGCTTCTTAGATGCAAAGATGTTATTGCTGAACTACAAATAAACTAAATATCTTCTGAAATACACAGTAAAATGGCACTGGCTGCTGAGAAGACAGCACTGTATTTATACAGCACTACTGGGAATTTCCATATCACAAACTTCTTTTCTATGCAAGCCCATCCATAGAAATGATTTTCTAATATTAAAGACAGGATATCTGAGACAACTCCTCCACCAATCAGCCCAACATGCTTATAAATTAACAGTATTGCAAACCTGGGCTTTGTTCAGGTGCAGCACAATGGATTACTTCACTCAAGAGAATAACATTTATTTCTAATGCTTTTATTGATCTTTATTTTTGTTATTTGCCTGAATGCTGCTAAAACCATGGTATAAGCAAACCAGCCTAAAGCTTAGAACATGCCAAAAGACTTAATATACTACATTACATCATCCACGCTGATCAATATTTTCCTTTAAGCCACTGCTGGAAAAACATGCACTTACCTTTCAGTAACTTCTGTAACAATTCATTAGGATTAAGAGATATAGGCTTAACTATTATGGATGATCTTTTCATGCCAGTGAACATCAGCTCTTTCTGTGCATTCAAAGGCTTTCATATTATCACTCGAGTGATGCTACTTGCCAGGTGACATTCACATGAATTTTTATAATGTTCTTTTCCTATGCTAACAGAGAACCCATACTAACCATGAAAAATCTATGGGATTCCAGAAAATTTAGAAATATGCAACAATAATAATGCATATTGCAATTTCAGGAAAACACAGTCTCTGGGTCTTTTGAGCCCCTGAAAAATACCTGGTTTACTTCATTCTGCAAATGCAGGATTATTGGAGTTTTACCAGCAGATTTTTGGCTAATAGCCAAGCCTAATTCAACAGAATAGTATTTCAGTATTATGCTTTGGGATTTTATTAATTTTGTTATTTCAGTGAAGTTACACTGACTTAAAAACAAAGAGAGTAAGTTAGGCTGAGAATATTTTAATTCTTTCTATATACTGAGTTGTATAGAATTGTGAGCAATAGAAAAAGAGAGTTAGAACTTGAGTAACTTATAAAAAGAATAAAAAAAAAACACTAAAGAAAAAAATCTGTAAATCATTAAGCAAATGCTGCAAGAGGAAAGAAGCACTTCTTAAGAAGCACCCCAAAATGTAATAGTTTATTTCCAACAAAAGCTACTATTCAATGAATATGCAAACTTATTGTATTCCAAACAATCTAGTCTTTGTCAGCTCCATAAATCACAATAAATTATATGCAACATATTTAAATTAAACAATGAAAGAATAAAATGACCCCTCAAAAGACAAATAATCCCTAGTTCAGAAATGTTTTGGAAACTGATAACTCCTATATGCCTGATTCCACTCAATTCCCAGTGGTAATAATAGATTAATGCTAAATTCATTAATCACTGGAAAAGACAGAACTGTTACAGAAGAACTGTGTTGGGACTGCTGCACTGATGGTCCCCATGGTGTGAGATTAATGCGTGGCCTATACAATAAGCACCAACCCAGTGATATTGCCATTTATAAAACTGTCTGTCTTAACCTTTTTATTCAACAGCCTGCCCTGGAAATCAAAGCTATTGAACACACTGGGGTTTTTGATCCCACTGCACCTCTGTTTTGCTCACAAGTCATGAAACTGCAGAATCCAGTGCCAAGTTTCTATGTTATAATCAGTATCTTGCCAAGGTAGCAGTGTCTTACCAGCTTTGATCAGCTTGATGCTCACAGTCTCCCCCATACACTGAAACTGACTTCCAAATGCTTTAGCAGCAATTCTCAAGAGCTGGTCAGTGTTTCCTTACCTACAGCATTTCTCAACTTGTCTGATTCATTCTTCTATACCTATTCAGCATGCTCCCCATGCTTCCTAATTTTCCATTACAGCAAGGAATTTGTAATAAACACTCAATAAATGCAACATTTCCCACAGGTATCACTGCAAATCTTCCATTCCTTGACAGAATTGCCATGTAACAGTAGGATGCAAGTGCAGTGGCTTTCACTAACTGAAAGAAAAATTCATTAATTGCAGCTGCATGAAGAACATATACAAGCAAAATTTGTCTGCCCCCAAATTTGCTTGCAGCTGGGTCAGCAAAGCCTCTATAACAGCAGGCTCAAAGTAGTCTGCAGGGCAGCGAGAGCAGGATCACACTGCAGAGACCTCAATTCTATTCATGGCTCTGCCCTTCAGCCACTGAAGTGTCAAACCCAAAAGTTACAGCATCTCTCTGCTTCAGATTCTCAAAGTAGAAACACCCTTTGTGACTGCAGTGAAAGCACGAGGTGTAAGAGCAATGCCTTCCAATACTCCAACCTCATTAAGGGTGTTGAGTACATTTTCAGTTCTCTGGACGTGTGAAGACATCTCAAAAACAGTGAGAAAGCTTTGTGGTCCTCTCCTAGAATGGGATCAAAGTGCCTAATCTTCCAATGATTCATTTTAAGGGCAGGGGCAACACCTGAAGCTCAGTGTCAGTGTAAAGGAAAATCTGGTCCCAGTTTTTACATTTCATGTAGTGGCTTTATTAAAAAAAAAAAACAACCTTGAAAAAAAAAAAAAAAACCAAATTAAACCTCAAATGCCAGTGCTTGTTTAAATAAACAGCACAGTCAACTGATATCTTCCACAGCTTTGTTTGGTTTAACCTTGTTATTTTCAGTTATATGAATTGAAATTTCATAAGCCAGGAAGTCACAGAAATCTGGAGATCAAATTGTCACCTAATGGACTTCAAAATGATATATAGATTTTATCTGGAAGGGGGTTGTTTGCCTTTTACCTTTAGAACACTTGCAGTACACCTTACTTATGTTTTCAACTATTTTCCAAAATTTTGAAGGTAGAATCCAAAATGAAATGTAGGTGAAATCTGCCAGGCACTGGGGCTCAGATTCAGGCAGCAGCTGCCATAGTGAGACCCCCAGAAGGCCACATTTGAATACTTAAAGGACTTCTATGAGCACTGAAAAACTTGATGCTATAAAACCAACCCTTGAACCAGACACTGAAATGCAGGTATCACCCTTCCAGATATTGCCTATGTTGCTGTTTGAATTTTTAATATTTTTTTTTTAATGAAACAGAGATTTTCATCTAGTGCCATGCATTTAGAAACTCCAGTCTCTGCACGAGCACAGAGAATACTTTGGGATGAATCTGACTCAGTTTACATCTGGGTCACAACAGATCTGTTTCTGTTTCTTCTCCCAGACCACAGTTATTTCAGCTGCTTTGATAAAGGAATAATAAATCAGTTTATGGAAAACATAAAATGTAACTGAAAAGAAAAAGAGAGTAAGATACATCAGGAAAAGATTAAAAAAGTTTACCCATAGAAAAAGGTAATTCAAATTGAACCCATTTATATAAAATTATTTACAAAGTTCTAACTGCTATAAATGAGGGAACAACTCATGACAGAAATTCCAATTGCAAAAGAAATTATCTGCTCTGCAGCAACTAGTTGTGTGACATTTATAATACACAAGAAATCATGAAGCTTAATTATTTGAATTTTCCACTGCTACAGATGCTGCATGGTAATCTAATTAAATAGATCCAGTAAGACTTACAGATGGTAGCCTACAAGAAGGGAATTTGCTGATCCATGCATTGTTTTAAAAGGAATTCATAATGAGATCTAAATAAAATGGGAATCAATTTTTATTTTAATGTGTTACAGTGTGAAAATACATTGCAAATCAAGAAAACATTTACACCTTGATTCACCATACTTGAATTTATCAGGATGAAAAATTGAATATTTTCCTTAGTCTCAGAATATCTCTGCCAGAACATCATCACTTCTGTGGTGCATTTTTTACAAACTTAACTATATGTTTCTTGCCTTAGGAGCTTTCCCAGAAACAAAAAGAAAAGGTTCTTTTTATGACAGACTTCCCTCTTCCCTTTCCTTTCACCCACACCTCATATTCTTGAGTTTCTCAAATAATCCAGTGCATGTGGGGCCACAGGCTTTAGAGAAGTCCATAGATATATCTGTGACTTCCTCTGCATTTTGAACTTCCCAAATATATCATTATTTACACTCTACAATTGTAATGAATGAACAGAAATTCACAGCAACCTTGCAAAAATCAGCACACTGTGATGAAACAGAATTTTACATGAAAGTCAAAAGGTATCAGTGGGTGCCTTCTTGTAAGATTTTGAAAATTGTCATTATTGCAGTGACAAGCATAGCTCAGGAAAAAAACTTACTGCATTTCCCAGAGTCACTTTCTAAAGAATTCACGGTCCCTCAGAATTTTCTGAGGGGTTCTTCTGTGTGCAGACAGACTGATGAACAAACAATACACTGTATTAACTCTGAGCTAGAGCCCCTGTAATATTCTAAATGCTCACACTCAATATTAGACCCAATGAACTTTCCACCTTCCCCTGGATGTATTCAGTGACTGCATGCTATACCTAGCATGCTTTACTTGTCATTCCCTCAGCCCAACCACAGTTGCAAACAGGAGCCTTACGAAACTAACAAAGAAAAAAAAAAAAACCCACAATACAACCCAAACAGAACAAACAAAACCTAAAACAAGAAAGGAAGGAAAAACAGGCCTGTGGAGATGGCTTGCAGATTTCAGCCCTTGAATTACAGGGGTCATTGCCTGAAGAGTTCCAAACACCATCAGAGCATTCAGGGCTGAATGCAAACTGAATATTCATCCTCTCACTTCTGAATGCATGTGTAAAATGCTGCCACTTACCCAAACTCCTCGCAAAATTAAAGTAACTTTGTGGGTCCTTGTAGTTTCATTTATTGAGCCCTTGGGCTCAGAGTTGTGTCTTGCCAATCTGTCTCTGATTAAAAAAAAATTATTACAGCTTTACTGCTCTCCTCTTGGAGCTCCATAACCTTGCAAAACACTTGCTGCTGTAGCAATCACAGTTATATTTCTCTTCAGCTATGGGTTGTTGCAAATGATTTTAAATGTTGCTTCTTATACTTTGAATTTGCATTTTTGATACATTTGATTTTCTGCCATAATACATGGTGCCACAGTCTGTTGGTAGCAATTTGGATCCTCTCTAGTGATTCCTAGGTGATGTATTTATTTCAACTGATTTCATATTTTCTTAATTTGTTGCCTCTAATATTAAAACACTGTATACCTTGAGTATGGCTAGATTTTTATCTGGACAAAAGTTTGCTGCTCAGGACCAAATCTCTTGGATAAATTCTTTTGCCATTGCAGAGTCTTCAGCCAGAGACACATTCAAGAGAAGGGATACAGTGAGACTCTCCTTCTGCCCCACACACACCCAAACTGATTCAATACTCTGCTGGACTACAACAGGCCATTTATAGGGGGCAGAAACCTCGACCTTGCTGACCTTGCACAGAATTGCCTCAAAATCAAGGACCTAGAAAGGACATTTTTAAGCCTTTATCCTGTAACTTGCACTCAGCAATACTTGCATCTTGCTTCTGCTCCATTTACTGCTGTTCCTTTCATTATCTTCATTAAAAGCTGGCTCTAATTAAGTGGCTGGTATATATTTCTAGCTGCATGGCAATAAAGGCGAAATATGATCCCAGATCAACTACTTGTGACATGCTCTGCAAAACCAGAAAATACATAGAGTATTAATCAGCTTTATGTTAAGATTCCTGAGCATTAGAAAACACTTAGCAGATGAGCCTGGATTCTTCTCTAGGGTTTACTGTGTTATCAAAGTTAAAATTCCTTAGACTATGGAGAGTAAGAGTTAAATTTTACTGATGTATCCCATTTGTTGTTGCAGGACACTCACAAGGACAAACATGAAAGGGCATCTCTTCTGAGCATAGAAAGCCTTGCCAATGACACAATCAACCACCTAAAGCAGCAGCATCCATGCATGATGTGACAATCAGATCAGGCCTCAAAGCAGAAGCAAAATGTGTATGAAAAATACCTCCCAGGGAAAAGTTTTCAGTAAGAATCTCTGTAAAAGAAAGAACACTGCAATTTCCTCTGAAGGTCAGCCAGGACTCTGTGTCAGACTAAAAGTGACAAACTTTGCAATGAGCTCTCACTGAAAGCAGGCAGCTACACATCCCTTCTCCTTTTTAACTGAGCAGCTTTTCTGTGCCAATTGCAGCAGTGCTGAGTCTCTCAGGTAACCAGTCAGTAAGGCACTGACTCAGCCAGCGACTCCCACTCCAGCCTCCTACTCACAGATAACAAAATCCTACCCCCAGCAGGAGCCCTACTGCAACAGGGGAACTTGCTGGGAGAGTTATTGTCCCCTGGAAATGCCCAGGAAACACTGATCACTTTTGACAAGGATGTCCTATGGGAAAGCCAACCAGTTCCTTCTGTCTTGGGTCATCAGAGATTTCTCCTTACAAACCTCCGTGGCTTTCCAGAAGAACTTCAAAGTGGCAAGATTCTGACTTTACTTTGCAATAATGAGGCATTTCCCTATCATTACCTCTTTCTAGAGCTGCACTCTGTCCAGCCTTCTGGCAGGATTCACTTCACACCCTCATCTCCAGGACTGACAAACATGCCAGCTGCCCTGGGGACGGGCTCCTCACTGTCTATTGATATGGAGAAGCATGCTAATTGTCATTAGTATTGTCAACAAATACCACAAAAGAGTCTCTACAACAAAAGAAAATCCATTGAGGATCCTTTCCAATGCAGGAGACGTTTCCTGGTAACTGACAGCAGGAGCTGTATAATGGGAAGTGTCACTCATGCCCTCTTATCTGATGTTTAAGGGTTATCTATTTACACCAAGGACGAGTGTATAACAAATCAATAGCCACCTTAAATCAAAGAGTAATTACATGGAAAGGAAGGAAAAAGGGGAAAAAAATAAGAAGTTGGGTGTTTTAAAATACTGTAGCATCATTCATTAACATCAATGCTAATATTTAATTGGAAAATAAAAATCTTCTTTCATAAATTACTAAGTAATTACTTCAAAGTAAAAATCTAATCTAGAGCAAGTGTGATATGGCCTATGGAGGTAGATCTAGTTAAGATCAATAAATGAGGAATAGCCACTGTCCATTTTCTTAACATGATCCTCTCCTCCCTAGGGCTCCCAATCTCTCAATGAAATGCAAGTGCTGTTATTTGGAGCCATCTACCAGGCAGTGCTACACAGCCCAAAACTTGAGTGCATTGATTCCACAATGGGCAGTGACACACCGTGTAGGGAGAGAAGAAAATGCAGCTATTTCTTTATCACCATCCCTTGCTGCTGATGTCCCGTAAAGTACAAGTGACTGAATTCATGTTTTCTGACCATAAACCTCTCACCACTGCGTTATTTTACTCGACTGTTGAAAGCAAATATAGCTCCATTGGTCCAATGTAACAATTTCAGTCACACTGGGCTGTCACTGCCTGTCACTGGCAACATCTTGTTCTTGTGGATAAGAATTCACGTAGAGCAGAAGAAGGAAAGCTGAGCAATGGATTTTGATTTAAGTCCCCACAAATGAACCAAACACATGACAAGAATTTCTAGAAGATACAAGAAAAATGAAAAGGCGTTTTGTTTAGCTTTTTACTTTATAGTTCTTTTTTACAATACTTTCCAGTCATGCCTCCAACAAGATAAAAACAAAACAGTGTATTTTGCACATTTCTCACAGTTCAAGTTAAAGAGAATGATTCTCTGTATGAATCACTGACATTACAAAACTATTTTTGAGGAACATGCCCTGCACATCTGAGTGTATATACCTTTATTTTTAAGAAGATAAGAAAGATAAACTTGTACTGTATATATCTGAGTATAAAACAACTTAAGGAAGCCTGGATGAATAGCTTCAAATTTCCTATACCAATCTTTTCCAAGGGAAGTTTGGGAGCTCACTATGAAGAATACCAATAGTTCAGTCAAACTCTGGCTTTAATATTCTAAACCAGTTTGTTAGCAAACTGAAGCAGGGCAAAGTACTGTATTTGGGGCATATTCAGTAGGTTATCAGATGAAATGCTAGCAGGCAAAATTGCCAAATCAAATGCAATATCACAGGGAATAAAATCCATAGAGAAGACTGCCTGTATCTGAAATGACTGAACAGACAGAACAGACACACAGATTGATTGAGTAGAAATACCAAAAATCCTTTAGATTAGACCTGCAAATTTAAACAGATTTCAAATGCTAATCATAATCCTCACATCCCTTTATACAGATAGTACATATTATAAACTATTAACAGTGAGACATTAAGATAGCTCAGGATTTGAATTTTTTTGGTTGTTTTCTCCCCTCCTTGTATTTAGCAGAAGTTAGTATTTCCATGATTTTTGGTTTATATTGTAACAGCATTGGACATGACTTATATGAGTACATGCTTTGGGACTCTTCTATTACCTGAACTGTGCTAGTGAACAAATTCTAAAGGCCACTTGCAACAGCTTTCTTGTGTTCTGACTTGAAATGATATTTTTTTGGCCTATACCTCCTTATTTTTTGCTTGAGGCTACTGACTTATAAAGCAAAGTACAGACATATTTCAGAAAAATAGGCTTCTTCTGATAGCATTATTTTCTTGTCTTTCAAGGGAAAGAGGCTTTAAATTAATGTGTAATGTTAAATATTTTCATGTGGAAAACATGACCCTGCTAGAGGTAAATTTAACTGACTTGAGTGGGACCATAATTTCAACCCTAAACAAAAGGCACTTGAAAATCACAAATAACTAACAAGTTTAAATGGGTAAAAATTGAAAAATGCTGGGAGAGGTTCAAGTTCAGGAATAAGCATTTAATTTGATTTTGACCAGCAGCTAAGGACAGAGAGGTGCACAACCACGAAACAAGAGCTAAGACAAACACTAAGGCTGGTTTAGTTTTGTTAAAAGTGAAAGCTTCAGAGCATCAATATGTCACCAGACTGCTTGAAAATAATGGCAAATCTGTCCTAGTGACTAATCTTTGAGCCCTGCCAGCACTCAGAATTTAACAACACCAAAATGGGGAAAGAAAATAATGTCACCTTGTCATTCTGAAATGGACCTATAATCAAAACCCTTGAAGTGGGTTCATAGAGAAGTATCAACCCCACTAAAACAGAAGGCAAGCTCAGCTTGAAAAGAATAAAATACATTTTGTGATCCCACAAAGCAAAATACAAAATGGCACATTCCATATCTCCTACAAACACTTAGTCATTTATTTGGAATTGTCAGTAATTTATACTGCTTATTTGCAGGTCTGCCTGCAGCCCTACAGCCTCCCACTGTGATTTTGTCAGATTCCAAGCCTAGCAGGGTCAGGTTGGGTTAACTCTGGTGTGTAAGACCAGCTGCTACATTTTACTCTGAAGACAGCTACATTTCAAAGGCAGGTAAAGCATTTCACAATTTTATGAAGTCTTAGGAACAAGTCAGTCTCTAGAAGATCTTCCTCAATATTCTTTGCAGCACTCAAACACATCTATTTTTTTGCTAATGTATTTTTGACTTTATGGCATCAACATATGGCCACCATACTAAACACAGCATTTCTGATTGCTTATTACCAAAGTCTTCTTATCAGGACTGAGTGACTAAATTACTTTTGCAAAATAAAAACCTTTCCAGTGAAAGCAAACAGATTTTGAAACTTTTAACTATGCAGCTACATATTTGGGTCCAAAATTCAACCATAAGCTAATGAAATGCATCACCACATATAAATCCTGCAAACAGCTATAGAAGATCCTAATTTGGAGAAAGCAAACCAGCCCACTGAATTCATCATTATTCTTTTAAAGTTGAACACCTACTTAAACGTTTGCAGATTTGGCAACTCTAAGCATTATGTCTACATATTTAACAGAACTGATAGTTAACATATTTGTTACAGCTACCAGAATTCAAACTGAATTTTGAATAATCAGTTTTCTTTGCTTTATTTGAAACTCTTTGGAAAGGAAGCCATTCTCCTCACCTCCTTCCCAAAGCTAGCCTTTTTTCCCTCCAGTTTTCCTATTTACTCACATCAGAAAAAGCACCATGCAGAAGAAAATATGGATAAGTAGATACATTAGAAGAGACTGCTGCAAGGAATCTGGTTATAAAATTTCAGCTGATGTCACAGACTGCTACACCTTATTGTATCATGCACAAGAATCATAAGCAAAATTGTCAGAAGGCAACTGAGTAGAAAGATAACTTGTACTCAGCTGGCTGATAAAACCAGTAAAAAAGAAAGGGAAAGGTTATGAATTTCTTTTACTTCAAAGTGTGAGGAGGCCAATTGCTTGAACAGTTTACTGGGGTCTACAAAAACTCTGCTGGTTGCACTGAGGCTAAGCACAAACGTGAAAATAAGGACTCATTGAAATTATTGGAAACAGGACTGACTTTTATCCCTGTGGTTACACAATGTGTGTACAGGTGAAGTGGAAGGATGCCACCAATTTCAGCAGATCTTTCAGAGAAATGGAAAGGAACTCAGAGAGGCAATGATTTGCCTCACACTTAATTTTCCCAGGCTCTCCAGGAAACTGCTTTGACACACAAGTGATCAGATAAGCAGAAACCATGGTTTGTCATGAAGATAAGAGAACCAGGTGGGGGGTTATTATGCATTTCTGAAATATGCTGAAGTATCTTCAATCTGAACATGATAAAGCTTTATCAGGGTGAGCACTTCACAACTTCATTATAACAACAATTTGTTTGAAGCTTCCGGCAAGGTATCAAAACCATAGCACAGCCATGCTGTCTGCTTAGTACTTCTGGCTACAGAAATTAGATAACATTATATTGACTTAATCAAAATAATGCAATTTAATTCCATGGTATTTTACATAATAATGGTCTGGCTACTGTTTTCCTGAAAGAGAGCATGGCATTTACAAACTAAATTAATTTTTGTAGCACCTATAAAATGGTAAATACTCAATATAAAACATTAACCTAGGGTTTTAAATGGACCTTTTACATAATGCAACTTGCTTTATACAATACCTTTATTTCCTGTGTTAAATGAGTATAGCTGCTTTACATTAGTGTTTATCCCTTATGCAGTGTTCCAAGAGTTCTGTTCAATTTATTTGCAGGACAGATGAAATTACACTTGTTAATGATCTCCTGTCTAACAGAAAAATTAATGTTGTTAGCTAGGCTTTAAATTTGCTGTAAAGATTGTACTGATCTGGTAGCTATATACTACTTTCTCAGGAATCCAAACTCTTTCTAATCTGGTATCTCTAAATGACTTCCCTTGGAATCCAACGCATTCCAAAACACAAAAAGCATTCAAAACATACTATCAAACTTTGGAGAGAGGTACATCTCAGAAAATAAGCTTTGATTAGGGTAAATGAGGAAAAAATATGATAGTGCAGCCTGCGAGTCACAGTGGAGAGTGTTGTACTTGGGCTGAGCCTCAAAGCTTAAGTAACATAAATTCCATTTTGCAGAGTATAAAGAAATGATCCCATAGGGTTATAGAAGCAGAAATATCACTGTTCTCTTCTTTTCATATTTTGAGCTTAACTCACTTAAAGATTTCTACACTTAAGAGAGACTATGGCACTTTGCTTTAATGTGGGTCCTAGAAAAAACATTAAGTGCACAAAACCTGGACAGCTAAGCCTTCCAGTTCATGTGAGAAGATCTGTATTGTTAGATTCCTTTGGTAAGAAATGTATTCAACCCATTAATTGTTTCAGAGATATAATAATAATAATAACAACAACAACTATAATAACTATAATAATAACTGTTATTTAGTCAGTAATGTTACGTTTTATGGTAGACACAGCAATGAAGAGTAGCAGCATCTTCATCTCCTATCTACTCTCTTGATTGGAAGTAGGGATTTTCCTTCAGTTTTGAAAAATTCCATGCTTTTTTTGTGAAGCTGTGGTTAGGGAGCTTAAATAAATGCTTACAATTATAAGTTGGACAGACTGCTAGAGAAATTAGGACTCTTAAGCAGTCTCCACACTTCTGCCAAGGTTATATAATTTTTCAGCACTGGTTCACTCTTTCAAGTACTGTAACCCCGGAGCGTAGGAATTTCTGGGCAGGGATATACACCAGTTTTCAGTGTGCAAGGTTTAAGATGGAAATCAGACTGATCACATCATCATCAGTTTGGATAAAATAATTCTGTTCTGCTATGACTTACTGGCTATTTGGCAGCAAACTCACAGGACTTGGTTAATGGAAGAAAATATTAAAGATACCTATTATAAAAGGAGGGGAGAAAGACTAACACTAGAAAAATGCAGAAAAGCAACAGTATGGACAAGAGAGATGACAAAGTGAAGAAAGAGTAAAAAATAAAAACCAAAAAAAAGAATGTGAAGTGCAAAATAAGAAGGTGCTCCAGAGTCAACTACAAGAGATACAGAAAGATAAACCAAGACAGAATAAGAAGAAAGATGGAGAAGGAGAAGGAAAGTGAAAGCAAAAGCAAAAGCACACGAATCTGAGCATCAGCTGTTAGACATCAGGGTGAGAGCACGGACAGTCCAGAGACAATGATTCACTCAGGCAGCACACAGCTGGGGAGGAGAAGGTGTTTGCACAAGGCCAGGCATTTTGAAGGGAGGATCTGTCTGCACAGGGCCTCACAGAGCTTGTGCACAAGTGCAAAAAAGCCAGATTTTCAGGCTGACAGATGCTCTGAGGTGGAAGATTTCTGTAAAGCTTTTTTAGTAGCAGTTTATAGCCATTACAATGACACATAGCTTCATCATCATTTTCCATGTGAAAGGAGGCAAAAAGATTAAAAAAAAAAAAACACTACCAAAAAACCTAACAAAAACTCTCCCCTTCACTGGACAAGTGAGTCAAGTATAAAAATATTCCCAAGCAAATGACAGCTTTTTAGTTCATCTTTACATCAAACAATGACAGCAGTTTGCATGACTCAGACAGATGATTCAGCTGTTGTCCTCTCAGCTCACTCTAGTAGGGAGGGAGGGAGAGAAGGAGTTTATTTTTAAGTATGCCTTACTAGCAAGATTATTATGAAAAACCCATTAAACTATTTTCTTTCCTTGAGAACTGAGCTCTCACTTAAAATCAACTTCAGAGATAAATAAGAGTAGGTGGGTTCCTGGGAACCTGGAGACAAAGCAGGAAGCCTTAAACAACAGAAGAACTTATTTTGAAAATCTAAGATGCTTTAATTCCACTAAGATCTCTTTATCTAGGACATGAACCAAAATATTGTATAACTAAATCTCTTTCAGGAAGTACATCATCTATCCCTGTATTGTTAATGAATATGTCAAATACAGGATTTTAAAAGTCAGTGCAGAGTTTCCAAAGGGAGAGAGCACTGCCTGAAGGATAATCTCTACTGGTAACAGCCCCTTCAGAATTACTGACTTAACCTTGTGTGAGGCAGGAAGATATTCTATCTGGTTTTCAGGGAGTTAGCTTGAGGCTACAATAGTCACCAAACGGGTGAGAGTCAGAAAACTGGTCACCAGAAGGAAAAGTGAAGGGCACTTAATTATTTTCACTTTCTCTACACCACACTTCAAAATGGAGATAAGGAAACATCAATTTTTTCATTCTCAAAGACTCCTTTCAGCTCTAGTATCACATTAAAATTCATAACTCCAGAAATCACGAAAGTTTGGCCTCTGTTATCACAGCCTATTATTTCCATGGGAGAGTTCAACATGTTATAAGGGAATCCTACACAGCTTAGCTTAATGCAAAATACAGCAGAGGAGCACATGGAATATCAGTTATTTCTGAATGGAAACTATAACAGCATCACAAAATCATAGAATACATCTACTCTAGTTGATAGCAAGGAGAACAGTAAAAAAAGATGCCTGTTTGCCTCTGAATATATCTTTGTTGACAAAGAAACTCTTAGAAAACAAGGTAAATTCATTCTATAGATGACTTCTTTATAAAATGTGTGTACAGGTTCAGTGGGAAATGCTACAGATTTTTCTCTGAGAATAAACACTAAAACTTGCCTAAACAGGTTTATATTTAGGCATAAAACTGAATCTTAAACAATAGTTTGTGTAATTGTAAATAAGTGTGTGAATAATTTTTATATAAACAAACTGCTAGAGACAGTTTTAATCTGGGTTGGTGGATTGCTTTATATTTTTAAACTCAGGCTTTTTACCCTCAGAATCTCAGTAACGGGAGCATTACTGCTTCATACTGCCAGAACATCTCAAAAAATGCAAATGGATCCTTTCCACAGACATCTCAAGTACATTAGGATTCCTTTTCCAGAGGAGTCATCCTGCTTACTTCAGATACACAGAAATCCCAGTGCTCTCTTGGCATAAAATTGCCAGAAGTGCCAAATGATTTAGTGGCCTCTCCCACTTATGTGCAGTCATCCTCTGGGCAATTATCAATGCTCTCCCAGGCACCAATCTAGGAGCCTTGCCAGTGGTACTGGAATAAAAGCAGAGTCTGTGGATATTGGATATTCTTTTTAATTCTAGCTGGTAGTTTGTCATTTCATTTGTTAAGTGAGGCTGGGCATGACTTTCAGTTTGGCATTTTCATATTGTTTTTATTATCCAAATTACAGTGACAGTTCCTACTGCTTCACTTTTGGGAATTTGTTATGAAATTGTGAAGCATGATCTAAGGTCTATCTCTGAAAAACAGACTTATTTTTCTCATATTCAGTAGGGTAAAAACAAGACTGTAGAGATTAAAAAATCCATACATTTTGCTTTGCAGAAAGTGGAAGCTGAAAATAAAATAAAACCATTTATGTAACAGAAATGATGAGGCTGAAATAAAGGAGGAGCTATTCCCACAGCACTGTAGCATTTGCTATTTGTGTACTGTGTTCATATGAAAGGAAAAGATAAAAGAAGTGCTCTTAACTAAGCACAGAAGTGAAATCAGTGTCAGATTTACAAGGAGTGATGAACTGGAAGACATGGAGGGAAGGCTGGGTAGTTGCTGTGTTCTGTGCAGGAATACAAAGGAAGTCACCAACCATCCCCTGCCTCTGTGGTCTCTGAACAGGCCTGGTAAAAAGGGTTTGTAGTGCTCAGAAAGGGTGAGCAGGCAAAGGCTGAGCACTGCTGCTGACATATGGAAAGGAGGTGGGAGGAGAAAGAGCTGCATGATCACAGCAGGGTGCAAATCTTCCACGGTTTGAGTTAACACTGCACTTGTTAAAAAGCTCAGAAAGGCAGCAGTGCCCTCAAATCAGCAATTCACTCTATAAACAGTGTTTCGGACAAAAGTGAGCAACAACTTGCATTCTGCCTTTCCCCAGGAAGAAACACTCCCTAGGTAGCAAAGGAAAATTTGTTTTATGAAATTCCTTTTTATTTCCCCTCCTGTCACTCCTCCCAATTATTAACAATATGCTGTTTACTCCCTGTCACTGGATTTCATTGGTTTTCTCTAGCACCATACCAAGCATATTTTTCATGTTCTGTTGCTGAGCAGTCACTTAATGATATTTTTCAAAACAAAAGTCAAGCCTCCCACTCTCTGTACATTCCTGAGGCATGTTCCCCACACTTTCTAAACTATCCACAGCCACTCAGCACACAGCCCTAAGTACTGGGATGCTGGTGGCACTAGGAGAGGGGATTAGGTGGCCTTAATTTCTTCCTCAGCTTTTTGCACAGTCATGTTAACACAAGTTACACCCTGAGCTGGGAGGAACAATTCTCAACTCAGCAGGTAGCTGTAAGCCCTGTCATTATGGGAACACCATGTAATTCTTCAGCTCTTGAAGGAAGTTGGAGTTTCAAGTAGCACAGCTGCATTAACTTCAGATCCTGAGTGATAGATATGTCATTTTGTCTATTCCATACTTTCAGCAATTAAGAAGCATCTTCTGAAGCCATGAACATGCAACTAAGAGTCCTTGAGCTGGTATTCAGCAATCATTAAGAAGAAAGGCATCTTAGAAATTCCCTGAAAGCTTCAAAAACAAGGCAGAAAGTGGAACTCTGCTGGGCAAAGTTCCTATGACTCATGGGCCTGCTGGCTCAAGTGGTTGTAAGAAGCTCAAGTTTTCTGGACATTCTTGGTGAAAGAAGCATTTCTGACTGAAGTTTCAAACAGCTTGGGCTTAATTCTGCTATGGAGCAACTGACATTATATTGCCTTTGTAGCTCTTGTAACTGAATACTAAGATGACTTTAAGGCTGTTGCCTGAGAAATATGATGGTTGTGACTATTTTGATAATCTCTAAATTGAAAATACTCCAACTAATTTAGGCTACTTCTGAACCTGAACTGGTTTTATGAGGTCTGCAAGGGAAAGGGAGGTACAGAATTCCCAGGTAAAGCTGAATTCTGTGCAAGTGCTGTTCTTCCAATAAACTTAGCCAAAGTTTGTCTGTAGTCTGAGCAAACTACTCTTAACAAGAGCAGCACACTGAGGAGGCAGAGAGACTGTCAACACAAAAAGACTCCATACTGATGTGGTGGCTTTAATTTAGTTCTACTGCTGACCACATCAACTGGAGATAAAGATTAATTATTTGTATCATAAAATTTATACTGGTCAGCAGTCCTTGCAAAGATGACAGCCCCCAGTGAACTCTCAGCTTTTGCACAATCAACACAGAAGTGTTTCCATCCCAAGAGTATTATGATCTAAATACATTCAAGAATTAAAAAAATACCCAACAACTGAACTGAATAAGCACTGGCAATTCATTCAATCTTGTCAATGCAGGAACTGGTGCAGTTGGAAACTCATTTTTCATTGTGAAAAAATTTAGACTTGGTTTTGCATGGAAATTGAAGATAAAAAATTTTAGAAAGATGTTTAGGCAGACACAAAACTACTATATTCTGTGAACTATTTACTGTGAGGAGATATAGAGAGTTCACAATGGAAAAAGAAAACACAGCTCACAATATATGTACATTTATAGTTCAGCTTCTGGAGAAAAATAGGAGCTATCAAAGATCATTTCATTGGCTATTACAGATATCCTCCAAAATATTACATACATAGAGGGAATGGCACCACTGTTCTCACAGAAATATTTTCTGTCTGCATCCATAGAGTCTGCAGGGAGAAAGAATGATATAGTTTCACAGAGAAAGAGAATATCCAGTTCACTGTGACTTGAAGGTAAATACAGGTCACCTCACAGAGATAAACATCTCAACAAGGGTTCATTTATCTTTTTTAAGAAAAGATAAAAGTAAAAAAGAAAATGTGGTCTCCACTAGATTGGAGGGTTGCAATAATCCATTCAGGTCCTTTGGGATGGAGAATACCATGTTTCTACTTTATCGATGAAAAACAGATATAGCTTATTTTTCTCTGCAGCAACATTCTCCTTGCTCCCACCTCTCCTTAAAATCAAATATTTCCAAGTTTTGAATTTGGAACATGGAATCACACAACTAATCAATCAGCCTTTGCATCCAGAATCTCATCATTTCGAACATTACCTCATACAAATCTCAGTGATTGTGCCTGCTGGGCTACCACTGCCTTCTAAAAAGATTACATGGACCAAAAGAAACCACTTTGTTTTGCCCTCTGGCTTTCTATGTGAAACAAGTGTCATGGTGAAATGCTGACAAAATCCTCTCATGTTTTCCAGCTTTGAAAAATTGCAGCACCATGTTAATGTTGGAAGCACACAAGCAAAATATCTGTCTGGGGGTTTTTCATTTGTTTTGTTGGGAGTGTTTTTTGATTAAGCTACACTGCAGTAGATATTGAAATCTGAGCACAGAACAACTAAATTGTTCCCTGCTGGACAGATATAGGACAGGGGAATGGGGAAATCTTAGGGACATTTTGCTGTACTTCCCCTATACATAAACTCATTAATAACAGGTTGCAGCTTTGCAGAACAGTAAAGGTTGAAATTAATTCTTTTGCAGCACAAGACTTGAGCATCCAGGAGATATTTTGTAAGTTTAAATGTTTTCCATACTTTATATGCCCTACACATTGAGTTACACCAACTGTTAGAAATTATTTTCCTACTTTACTCCTGCACCACTGTATTGGAGCATCATCCAAGGGAACAAACTCCATCCCAAATAAACTTGCAGCAGCACATGATCACTCGATGGATGCTCTGTTTTAAACCAAGCTTTTGCCATCTGTTCCTCTGCTAATTATGATTGCTACAAATATCCACAACTACATTGCAAAGAAAAAAAGTGATTAAAATGCATGTATTCTTTCTACCATGTTTATCTCAAATGAAAAGCAATACCACCCACCACACAAGTCACACAGTAGGAAGACATCAGAAGGGGAGATGTTTAGAGCTTCTCATCTGGCACTAGGCCACTCGTGATTGCTTGGAGTCCAAAATGTCTTGTGTACACTCAGCAAGACAAGCTTAAAACTGTGCAGAATCACACTCACATCTGAAGTGGGCCTTCACAGCAGCTTTGCTCACAAGAACTCTTTGCTGCCCAAGTCAGGGTCACTCAGGATGCTGCCCAGCAGGTAAATAATTTTCAGCTGCATCCTTCCTAAATCCCTTCCTGTTCTCCTCTCCCTCTGACCCTAACACCATCATCAACCTGTCATTTTGGAATTCCCTCTAATGAAGTGAAACATGCTTTTCCTCATCTACCTTCTTCCCATCCTCTCTGTGTTTATAGATTCATTACCTGCTAGACATGCAGACATGTGTCATGTTCTCATTTCCTCTTTCTGCCAGATATTTTCCATGAGGAGAAATCACTGGGCTTTATTAAAGATTGTTCCAGACATGATTTCTCACCTAATGGAGTGTGTCTCCATTTCAGTCATGACTCCTCTATCTGCATCCACTAAATTGTCCAGCATTCATTTGCCTATGACACAGATTGTATGCTTCGGGGCTTTGGATTTTTTTGGTATTAGGGGGCCTTTGGTTCAGTTTGGTTTCTTTTTTTTAGTTTTATTTTATTTCCTTGCACCAATAGATTCTCTTTTTAAGAAATAACTGAAGAAAACACATTTATTCCATCATTGCTGTTTCAGTAACTCCTAATTTCAGGGAGCTTCAGCTTTAAAATCAGCCATGCCTTAAGGATCTTATAGCATCTTATAGCATCTTATTTTATATCCACATCTCTCCTCAGTGAGTTCAGATTTTATAGACAACTTTGCGTCATTGTGGAGGGAACACATCAACTGCACCATCCCTGAGATATCAGTAATGGGTTTGCAATTATGGCGGCAGGTTTCAAAATTGCTTCCTATTTGCAGCTTCTTTCTTTGCTAATGGAAACTGCAGCACATGCCACATCTGTCTGTATTTGTACATTGCCCTGCTGTAATAGAATATTGCTCGTTCTTGATTACACAGGGACATATTCTGCCATTAAAGTGTGGATGCAGTATCTCAACAGAAACTGATGCTAAGGTTATGCAGTTACTTAAAAAAATACTGATAGCAAAATATGGCCCATAAGAAGTTGTTTGGATTTCTTTTTTCCTTTACATACTGAGATAAGACTATTTGTGATGCCATATGTTACTTTACAAGAGGAAGTTTCAATATATTTTATCATGGTTCTAAAATTGTTTATAGTAGCTTTTTGTGAATGCTCAAAAATTGTTGATCAATATCCATTAAAGTTTCTTGTACTTGTGTTTAGTCTCCTTTTCTCTTTTACAGGCAGTGCACACGGACAGGAAATGCTTGCTCACAATCTCCAACAGCGCTATCTCCAGGGGAAATGGATTACATTTCATCTCAGGATATAAGTTCATTACAAGTCACAAAACCTTTGCTCTGCCAAGCATTTTAACATTTATTAAGATAAGACACATGCATAAGAGAGAAAGCACTTCATGAGAACAGACAAAGGCTTTATAAAAAGGAGACTAAATATAAAAATAGACATTTGTGTCACATTAAGGATCCTCATTTCAGTCTATCTTGCCACATATTCCAATGAAAATAAACCCTTAAGTGTCTTGTTATATCCAACTTAACTTTGTTACATAAGCATGAAGAGACCAATAAATCTGTGGTCACTGATCTGAATCTCTCTATATACTTCCTTATGAGCAAATATATCTGCTTTACCAGCTTCCTTCATGCTGCATAACTGCAGTTCTATCTGCATAACTGACAGTATGTAGTATTTTAGCAGTTTATATTTATTCTAATTAAATGTGGCACGATTTCCTTTTGGATGTTGCTGTCCTGAGTGAACCATAATGTAGAGATTCATGGATGTGATTAAGGAATACTGCAGACAATTCTGTATTTAAACCACTAATTATCATATGTTTATAGATATCCTTGCTGAATGCCCCACTCCTGTGTTCTTTTATTGAAACAGTTTCTTTTTTAGACAAGTTTTAAAAAGATCAGTAGGTGAAAAAGACCTGAGCCTCACGAGTTCCTCTAGATGTGGTTTAAAATAAAAATAAAATAGATACAGGATATCCACTTTGCCTAATATTTCTGCTTTAACAGGAAATACCTAGTCCCCCTCCAAAATGCTATTCACCTATAACATTTAGCTAGCCTAAAAGATGGCTTACCCTGACTTCATATTAAAAAAAAAAAATTATCCCTTATATACCTTGAGTGAAGTTAATGTCATCAAACAAGAAATGAATCTGGGCCAATAAACACTGCTGTCAGATAGTGGCACATATATCTACAGGAAGAACACAGACCTGTTAAGCTTTTCTTTCTGTATTCCAGCACAGTTCATCGCTCTGCAGAAGAGCACTGTCCTGGGACTTGCACGACATAAATTTAGTTGTTATATCTGGCATTAGCTTGATGGATAACTCTGAACCAGCTTTATCCTCTGCTTTCACATCTGTCTAATCTAGATATACATCCCCATGTGCCTAACCATGTCAGAAAAGTGTTTTCCCACAAAGCACAGGATGCCACAAAAAGCTTCAGGACTCTCAAGAGAGGAAGGATCCGCACTCACGCCATGTACAGCCCAGTCGCCTTAGCGGCAACAGCCCCGGACAGCTCCGGGCAGGCAGAGCCGGCTCAGAGATGTTCCAGCCCTGGACAGCCCCGGACAGCTCCGGACAGGCAGAGCCGGCTCAGAGATGTTCCAGCCCTGGACAGCTCCGGACAGCTCCGGACAGGCAGAGCCGGCTCACTGAGATGCTCCAGCCCCGGACAGCTCCGGACAGGCAGAGCCGGCTCACTGAGATGCTCCAGCCCCGGACAGCTCCGGACAGGCAGAGCCGGCTCACTAAGATGCCCCAGCCCTGGACAGCTCCGGGCAGGCAGAGCCGAGCCCCGCCGCCTGCGATGGACGCTCAGCAAACCCTGCAAGAGCCAGGGCTACACGTGCTGGCAGCAGAGCAGGCACTGGTGCACATACATGGACAGAAGGACTGACAGAGTTGTTCTAGAAATTAACTGTTCAAAGTACAATACTCTTGTTACTCACCAAGAAATGCCAGGGAATTCTGAACTCTCTCAAATTTATTTTTATAAATATTTACCAATTGCAATCAAATTCTACCAAGAAATTCGACATCCCTAGAAACATTCTAACAGTGTTTTCTACTCCCTTGAAGAATCAACGTAGCCTCATTTCTTCTTAATCCTACAAGTATAATTTTCAGCCTCTCTCCCATTCTCTGAAATGTAAGCATCCCCCCACTGAGTTCCAGTGACTGCAGCTGCCTCTCCCTTTCTACCTCAATCTTTTGCCCAGGTTCAAGTTCTCTAACTGCTGCCACTTGAAGAGAAAGTTAGAAAGGCCAATATACAAACATTAAAAGACAGTGCTGAAATAAACTTCTGAACGGACAATAGAACATAGGGAAGGAAGGATGAAGGCAGATCTCCAAGCTAAAAAAACACATAAAATTTATGCTGTGCAATTTCAAATGAAATTGTGTACACAGCTGAATTTCCTGATTAGACAATTTCAAAGCAACCCACATAGACAGACAAGTATCACCTCTATCAATCCCTGTGTTAGTCTGAAGTCATTCTAAGCTGTGATATATTGAAACCTTTTGTCAAAAACTAATCTGAAAATAGTTACTCTAACAGTAATTTTTAATAAAGTATTTTTCTATCTACCTGGGAGAAAGCAATCAGTGAAGTAAATTTATGACACAAAGTTCATTAAGAGGACAGCTAAGATCACAGAATTAATTGATGTCCCCATGTACCTATTTAATGAGAATGATTTTCTGTTACCCTGGATTACAAGCCAAGTCACAGAAGTGACAGATAAAGACCAATCTACTCCCTGCCAAAGCCACTATTGAGTAGCTTAGCAATTTATCTGTAAACTGAATTTTGAATCATATCTTAGCCTTGAAAGTCATTAGACATTAGATGTTCAGTCCCAACATGCAATTCAATTTTCGCTGCCAACCTGCTACAGCAAATCCCCCAGTGATAACTGCTGGAGTTATCTAGTTGATGACAGACTGCTTACTCAGAGTTAAGACTTGGTAACTCTGCAGCAGTGAGGCCCTGTCAGAAGCTGGAAGAGTTATGTGGTAGAAGTACGTAAAATCACACTGGGGGCAGCAGCATCACCTTAATTTTACTCTGTGTAAACTCTGCCTTCTTGTTTTGGCTGAAATGTATAAAATGTGTACTTTGTAGGCTACAGATGTTTGATTTTCAGATAGTTTGATTCTTCCAGGGACTTTGAGGGAGCTTCTTCTATTTGTGCTGGCCAGACACCTGATCTTTCAGGCTTTTCCAACTCCATTGACATCCTCCAAAAGGCAAAGAGAATTGTTTAATCTGACTGGTCTGCCATGTACAGTTGTTATTTGTCTAAGAGAACAGGAAGATGACCAATACAAGAATCAATCTCAGGCCTCGCTAAAGTCTTTGACAATTCAGCCATCAGCTTCAACATAACCAAGACTTCACTATAGCTCCTGTGGACAAATCTCACTTTGGTTACATAAGGAAAGCAATAATCAAACGGTCCTTGCATAAGCAGACATCATCTAAAAGAAAAGGCTTTCCATATCCCAGATGTAATATTTGAGCTCCACTTTCCTCATGAAGTCGTACTTCTTGTAAAAGCAGCTCAGCTGCTCCATCCCAATTTCAGACAGGCTTGCATTTTATCCTCAAAACACACACACATTGATAAAGACACACTGACTGGAATTCTTTATCTCTAGCCTCGTGGTTAAAACCATAAAAGTATAAAGCAAATAGTTAAAATACCCAAGACATCACCCCCACACACACAAAAGAAAAAAGATAATAATCCCGCTGATGGTCAAAACAGGGTATCATAAATAAGCTTTAACTTGTAACTTTGAGCCCTTGAGAATAATGGACCTGATTTTTTCGACGCTAATCCTGGTCAATTTACCTAAAATAAAACTGGTATCATTTACCCATAGATACCTGAGCTTGACAGCAGCTCTTACACTAACAGACATCAGAAGTCAGCCTCCTGTAATGATTTTCAATTCACCCATTTTTATATGACTAACACAGTTTGATGTGACATATGGCTCATTTGTGGGGTATTTTTTCCTTTTTTTCTTTCTTTTCCTTTTGTGAGTTTCTCAGGGATCTGACAAAATTACAATTTAAATTTGGATTAAAACAAGCCTCTGTGGTAAAGAAACCCACTGGGAGGGGGGAGGACAGGACAGGGGCAAGCAGTAGAGTACTAAAATGTTTACTCTAAAAATGCATAAAACATGTTAGTGAAAACTTTAAATCTACAGGATTTCGTGATAGGGATATGATTTGTGACTGCAATCTGCAGAACCCTTCTGTAAGTGAAGAAACTATTAAAGTTATAATTTGAAACATGATACAGAAACTAACACCCTAGTTTTGTACTGACCTACTTAACTTCAGAGTCTTAGGTAATTCCTAGGGAAGCTGGATAAGTGTCAGTTAATTAGAAAAAGCTGGCGCTCTGTACCTTCCAAGTTAATTATTCTGACATAAATGCCATTATTTTTCTCCTTGTCCACTGCAAAAGGAAAGTGTCAAGTTTGAGAAGGGCTTTTATAGAAATCATATCTCTTCTGTTGTAAGAAGCTGATTATGCATTACACTTGCACAGATTCAGTCTCATGTTTTCCTATTCTTTTAAATTTCATGCAAGTACATCTCAGCTGTACTTTTCAATCACATTTATATTCCAGCCTTGTCCCTCTGTTGAGTAAGAATTGCTCTAAGAGACAACCTATGCTAGGAGTGCCTGGGTAGACTTATAAATCACATTTCAACTCTGTTGTACTTCAGATCCGCTGGAATACACACACAGTACTCACCTTCAATTAAATCTCAAGGTGGGCTTGGAATGATAATCTCCAGGGAAGCCAGCCTGAGGTGCCTGTGTCCTACCACAACCCAGCCACTTGGTACATCCAGTACCCAGCCAGCTGATACTCTTCAAGTGCACTGCAACCTTCCTTATGACTAAATTCACTACAAATAAATAACAGGACCTCAATGGTTTCTCTCAATACAAGATATGTATTTGAATGCACCAATAAACTGCATCACAGAAAAACTTGTGCTTACATTTGAGGTGAAGAAAGAAAAAGAGATGTTCTGTTAATAAACTGTTGACAGAAAAATACTTCATTCTTCCTGTAGATCTAAATACAACACATAAAAAAGAAAATGTGATTTCAAATCCCTGTTAGTGATACCCATTGAAGGCAGGTGTTTGCCAGGGAAGGGACAGCAGAAAGAACTGAGTCTACAGAAATGACCTCTTACCTCAGAAATCCCACCAGACCAGGAGATACTTGAGTGTCACAGATCAGGTTCCACTCCACTGTATGGACAGGGAGCAAAACAATGTCCAGCAAGGGGCTTTAAACCTCATAGATACATCATATAAAAACCCAAGGCCTTTAGAATCCCCAAATCCAGGTTCTTTTATTGCTCTTCACTACGTCATAATCTGTTTTGTTAAGATACAAGGTGCATCCTGAAAATAAAATGCTCATTTAGATAACTTTTTAAAATATAACTGTGGGTGGAGTAATAACCTTATCCCTAAATTTATCAGTGAGATTATTTTCGTCACCAATTATCTATTGATTTATCTCATCTTGACACAATGCTGGATTTTGTGTCCTTTTCTCAAAAAACATTCTGAAGAAAATCTACTCCTATGTAATGACTTTTGTGTGAGTAAACTAATATATTATTTTAAAACAGGGTCTTTTCTCCTGTGATGCTGGAAGGCCTTTGGATCATCAACTCCATAAAAATCTTTCATGAATTTTACTGACCAGAAGTGCTCACAATATTCATAATTAAGTAGTCCCTTCTATACATTGTATATTTTTACTCCTTCAACAGAAGCAGAAATATTTCATTTTCTGCATTCCTACAATATATTTGCTTTCCTCAGAGTAGCATTACTTTTGTAACTTAGAATAACTCTGCAAATCATTGAAAGTACACAGGTTTTCCCTCTCATCTATTTCAAGCTGAGCTGTCAGGACCCAGAATAAATTTGTGTTAGCTCTCAATTCCATGACCTTCCACTTTGTACTTTTAAATTTCATTTCATTTCTATTACTTGAGTTCCCAAGGTCTTCCAATTCTGCCTGCTTGGTATTCTAACCCTTCTCAGTACTAGTCATGTTTTCCAACATTCTGCTATCAGGTTTCACTACCACACTTCTAATTTGGGGCTAAAAAAATCAGAGAAAGTTAAGTGCCAACAAGGGGAAATGCAGTGAAGAAACATGAAGAGCCAGCCCAAAGGACAAAAAACTCATCAGTGGCAAAGCTGGAACAATACAAATTCTCCAGTTCCTAATCCTGTATTTGTTTTGTCCTCCTGACACTGCACTTCTGATCGGGTGTGAGGTGGAATCCACAGGCTCAGAAAGGTGATGTACATTAATAGCTGACAAAATTGTCCCTTCAGTGGTTTGTGTCAGAAGTCTAATACCTATCTCATCTATTGATAATCATTCTCAGCATGAATAGTTATGTATGTGTAACTATTTATCCCCAGTAAGTCTGAGCAACGTATACGCACAGATGATGACATTTCATGCCTTGCTTCTTAGGCTTGCACAGTCTCAAAGCATCTCCAGGCATAAAATGCATGGGGCTTTTAACATGATAGCCTGAACTGAAACTCTGTAAGCAATAAAATTTAGAGAAACAGCTTAGTTAATGCTCAGAACGTGGTCTGGCAGCCTGCCATGCATAAACATGCACTGAAACCAGAGTTCATGCCAAGATTCTTAGCTTTCAACTTCATAGAAATTCCTTGTGTGGTTTACACTAGATCCTCTTAGTTCATTTAACTTTTTTCTTCCTTTTTGCAGTTTAATCCGTGGCTAGTTGAACTTATTACCTTTTTATATATAAGCATTAATAATGTAATAGACATAACTTCAAGTAGAAGTAATAGAATTAGTCTGTTCATATAATTTTGATTAAAGACAGATCTAACACTAAAATGACATTTATTCTGTGCCTTCTGTGCCAAGTGTCTATGAACACAATGAGATGCTGCAGTGTGACCTATTACAATAACATCTATGGCTATTCCCATAACAATAAATGCTTCCTAAGGCTCATAAAAATTCACTTCACATTCAGCTATCAAATCTATTCTGAAGCTCCTCTCAAGGCAAAGGATCCCTCTCAACAGGTTTGATCAAAAGATCGAGGCCTTCATATTTGGGTTCATAATATCAGGTCTAATTTGACTTTCATATCCCTGCTGTCTGCTTTTCCAAGCCTCAGATCTGCACAAGGGAAATAGCTGGAAGTCCTCACTATAGAGTGCACCTTGCTTACTTTTTTCTTTTTCCAGTAATAATTACATCGATTTAGTTTTTAGTTTTAAGAAACTTACTGGTCTGTTACTTACGTATGTACCAAGCCACATTCAATATATGGATTAAGTGAATAATAAATCCTGTGTTACCACAGATTCTGAGCTCTGTCCTTTCTTGTTTACAGCTTCAACACACAGTTGTGAGGGAGAAAAATACTATTATCCCCAGCTATAAAATGCAACTTAAGACAGAGCTACAATTTTGTCATGTATCATATGAAGTCCATGGCAGACAAGGAAAAAAGGGTGAAAGACAGACTGGAATAACAGGTTCAGACTGCACTGAAAACTTTTTAGTACCATAGACACTACATCGTTATTGATGCTGGGCAGATGTAAAATATACAAGATTTTCAACAGCAAATGTTTCACAACAGATCAGTCACATTGGTCTTACTATTTATTTACGGCTCTGTTTGTTTTTAAAATGGAGAACTTAATTAACAAATTGTGTTCAAATCACATGAAAAGATTGTGTTGTAACCTATTGTTTTAGACAGATCCCTCGAGGCCTTTGGAAAACGATGACAAATTTCACACTATTGAATTCAGTCACATTTAAAAACTTAACTTGATTCTATGGCTGTAATGCAGATTTCAAATGAGGTGTTCTTCTGTGCTCTCTTTTCACAGGGAAGTAGTGACTGCTGAGACAGGAAGTGCAACTACCATGCTGTCTTTGACCAAAAGAAATATGGATCATACTAAAAATAATCAATCAACTGCTGTCTTCTCAAATCAGGCCATGCTGGCCCATAGCTCAATAAGGCTGACCAACCAATTGACTTTGAAAAGAATAGCTGAAAAAGTTGAGAAAAGCTTAATTTAAAATTTTTTATTCAGTTATATATCACCTGGGTACACAACCCACCCAGTACTGCAGCATTATGACAGATTTATATGCACATCTGTGTGTGCAGATGTTTGTGCTGATGCACATAAAGTGGCCACACCCAAACCCATCAAATCTCAGCTCCATACCTTCCATGTTTCCCCCACTCCACAGAAGGGCACAGTTATGTAAATATTTGTGCAAATGTGTTTATATAACATGACATAAATTTCAGAGAGCAGTTAAGGGTAATTGTGCTAATTACTGCAACCTTGCCTCCACTGATTTATGAGGTACAAAGCAGGGCTTCTGCCCTGGAATAACTGTAGTGTCAGATCCAAGAAAGTTTTAACTGCAATGCCATTTCTGTACTCCAGCCTCCTGTGCAGAGCCTACACTGAGAACCTCATGTAGTCATCATGTCTACATGTTTATTAGTTTGGCAAGGGAAGGGAAGAGGGAACATAATTTTCCTAGAAATCAACACTTACCCACAAAATGCTGATCTAGTCCATACACAGCAATTAGTACTGTTATGATAAATCTCATCAGGAAGCCTTGTAAGAAATGTTTTAACAAATATTTTAACAATCTCTCCCCAACAGCACAGCCATGAAGCAAGGACCACATTTCTTCTAACCACATCTCTGCATGCAAGAAGTGTGCTGCCATTGCTATACCTGCTGTGCTGGGAGCAACTCTACCTATGCATGTCTTCATCTGTGAACACAGAACCTCCAACAGAAGATTATGATCCAATAAATCAATTTGGTTGAAGACAAGTTAATTAAGAGCTTAATTACATATGCAAGCTTTTTATATTTTCTTTTTGGGAAAGGCTTAGTAGGAGATGATTAGAAGTCTCTGTTAATTTCCTCCATAAAAAGTTTCATGAATAATCATATGTAACACGCTAGTTTTGAAGTCATTAAATAGAGCCATTAAGACGGACAGATAGAAAGATACCTAAGCTTTGCCTGAACTTTATACTATTTGCTTTTGCTTGGTAGACCACTGGTTAAGGTTGGGTTTACTTTTCCATAGAATGATTCTCTCTATATAAAAGAGTTTTGAGGCCTTATGGGGTTTTTTAGCATTTTCAGAAAGACTAAAAAAGCATTCTTAGCTGTGCAATCTTTAAACATGAGCAGTATTCTTTTCCACAAGAAGAGGAATAGTTTCTCTGCACCTGTGAGACTGGGGAGAAAGAAGATGAGAAGAGAGGTTGCAAGAGAAACTCCAGTTTTAAAGAGAAAAGGAAGTGAGAAGTGGAGAGAGGGAAACAGAAAACATAAAAATTACAAAAAGAGGGAAGCAGAAAATACAAATTTTATGTAAATGTAAATAAAAACTTTAAGCCTTGTGATTAATACAAGGCCTCCATTTGGAAGGAGACTGTTGAAAGATGTCCCTTGCTATAAATCTGTCTCTAGTTAGAAGTGTTTTCAGATGAATGTGTCAGTCCTTCATTCAATTCACCATCTTCAAATGCTGCTCAATTCTCACATCAAGCGGGACGCAGAAATTAACAAGCGAAATCCTTAACCTCTGTTCCCCAGAAGACTAAACCAGATTAACAAAGATTCCCTTGAAGTGTGGTAAAAATCTAAGAACCCATATTTACTGTGGAATCCTCTTTTCTGCATGAGAACTCAACAGTCCCAGCAGGTGGATGTGATCAATGGCTGCACATGAAGACACACTCCAAGATAGCTGTTAATTGATACCATCGCTAAGGCCACACTTTGTTATGCTGAGATTCAGAGCAGCATTTCTCAGACAGAGATGACCAAAACTACAGAAAAACACAGGGAGAATAAGCTAAGCAGGGACACACCACTTTTCACTGTAATTGTTTAACTTCCCCTTTGCAATGTCAGATACAATTTGAAGATCAGAGACAAAGGCAGAGCATCAAAGTTTGACTTGTTATTATCCCATAAAAGACCAGGATTTCTAAATAAACAAACAAATCCTTACAGAAGGGTACTACCAGAACTGCTAGCCAGCTTTCCTAGAGTCTCACTGTGGCCATGGTGCACAAACCCCAGACAATGAAGAACTCTTAACCTCACAGTGCTCGTGATCAACATGGACAGTAATGCTTCCATAAGAGAATCTTGGGCAGACTGAAAAAGGGTTTTCTCTGTGTGCTTCAAGAAAGCTTTTTCAGTGTACAGACAACAGAAGTAAAAGGAACTCCCGAAATATTACTTTTACTAAAAATGTTGCATTTCCCTTTCTGCTGTTATTGACTAAATACATGATTGCATTCAAACTAGGGGTAGTCTAGAATTAATTTTGAGCTTAAGAAAGTTAACGTATCATAACACATTTTGAAACTACTCTTTTTTTCCAGACTGCGAAAAAAACAAAAGATCCAAAGCACTGCTTCCTCCAACACTATACCAGCCTCAAGACCTCTACGAGCAGAATTCACAAATCCTTTCCACAAAAACTGCAGGCAAAAAGCTTCACTGTTTACCACCTTGTGGCTTGAACTGG
This sequence comes from Notiomystis cincta, assembly GCA_013398075.1. Taxonomy (NCBI): domain Eukaryota; kingdom Metazoa; phylum Chordata; class Aves; order Passeriformes; family Notiomystidae; genus Notiomystis; species Notiomystis cincta. The sequence goes on along the minus strand of VZRX01016705.1, from coordinate 1,057 downwards.
TAAGTATTCCTTCTTACACACACACCATTCTATCATTTTTTCAGTTAACCACACTCTTAAGCAGCAAGCACAGAAACTTCACTCAAAGTTCCTTCCCAGAGGAAAATCGAAGACCATAGGAACAGCAAGACTGACACGGAGCCCAGGCTGCCCCAATCGATGGGGTAATCAAGAATGCCAGGACTGCCTGTCCAGCTCCCGAACAGCTCTGAACTGCTTCACACAAGCAGCAACCGGTTGCCCAAGCTGCATTTCTCTGCTACCCACAGCTCCTCACAGCCCCTGGAAGGATGCTACGGTCAATGGAACAAGAAACATGCGGTAACGGGAGAAGTACTCACATCCCGGAATTTGTTCCAGTACTTGTCTTTATCGTACTGCGAAACGGTGCTCAGCCATTTGTCGTTGTCCAGGAAATTGCCATGATTGCTGTTACTCGTGATGATTTCAGGATGCCGGCTCTCCACTTGCAGGAAGCACCAGGCAGCGATCACCAGCACCCCCGACATCTGCAACGACAGGAGAGGAGCGGAGAGAGGAGCGGCGAGGGGCAGCAGGGCGGCAGCGGCTCCTCGGGCACGCAACTTTTGAGGGCACCCAACTTGGGGGCAGTCGCCCCTCACGGCCCTCGCCAACTTCTGGCTGCGGAGCTGCCGGCTCCGCCGAGAGCCGCCGCGCCCGCCCAGCCCGGAGGGGCGGGGAACAGCATCAGTAACAACAATAATAACAACAACAATAAAAATAAAACGGGCCACCGGGGCCGGGCGGGGACCAGCCGGGGGACAACAGCACGGCGGTACCGAACCGCAGCCAAGCCCCCCGCGGGCGCAGCCAGCGCTGGCTGCGCGAAGTTTGGCTCCCAAGGCGGAGATGAAGCTCCTACCTCCGGGCAGCGCCGCCGGCCGGGGCTCCCAGCACCGAGCGCTTGTCCTCCTGCTGCTGCCGGTGCCGCGGTGCTCTGTGGCTGAGCCCTGCGCGGTGCCGTGAGCTGTGCGCGGTGCCGGGGAGCTCTGTGGCCGTGCTGTGGCGGTGCCGCTGTCTGTCTGTGTGTCTGTCT